>JARHVA010000498.1:5080000-5270170 GCA_037957365.1 Torreya grandis | reverse complement strand
AACATTCTGGACTTATAGTATTACAATTTCCAATTTTTTAATTTTTGAAATTGGATTTCTATATTGTTATTATTGGTTTTTAACTAGTGGGTATGTGCACATAATTGAGGGATAATTCCATGGACATTTCCCATAACGTGATCACATTATTAAATAATATGATCATGTTATTGAAATACATGATCACATTATTTAAATTATGGCTCATCAATTAATGAGCCATAACGTGATCACATTAATAGATAACATGATTGTGTTATTATAAAAGCAATAATGTGATTGTGTTCCTGATGTTTTTCACATTAAAGCATGTGAACATGTACATGATGCCAATTTTACATTTATATTATTACATTATTTCATTATACTTTAAATTTATTTTAGTAAATATAAGAAATCAAGGTCACTTTGCATATGATAGAGTTGGTCTCATAACTGCACGCCTTATGATGTGGAAAATAGTTTTTCAAAATCCAATCTGGTCAATACTTAAGCATTTTCAGGGTCTAAATATTGATCCTAGGGATTTTAGATAATAATTTTTGTAGTTGATGTACATTTTTGGTAAACATCTAGTCATTTTTTAGTTTTTTTTGTCTTCTAGATTACTTACTAGAAGTTTATAAGAGTCCTAGGTTTGTCAAAATTGAAGTTTGCAAACCACTCACTTTAAACTTGATCAATGATGGTGTGATTAGGGTAACATAAGTCACATTGATGACTTACACAATATTAATTATTCATCATCCCTCCTTCATCCCTAATCACTTCCTACTCATCTCTCATCACCCCTAATCACTCTCTCCTCATTCTTCATTGTCCCTAATCACTCCCTCATTAACCTTCACTATCCCTCATCATCTCTAATCAATCCCTCATCATCCTTAATTACTTCCTCATTGACCCTCACTATCCTTCATCATCCCTAATCACTAACTCCTCATCCCTCATCATCCCTAATCACTCCCTCATTGATCCTCACCATCCCTCATCATCTTTAATCACTCATTCATCATCCTCATCACTCCCTCATTGGCTTTCACCATCCCTCATCATCCCTAATCACTACTTCATCATCCCTAATCACTGCTTCATCATCCCTAATCACTCCCTCTTCATCCCTCATCATCCTTAATCACACCTTTATTCACCCTCACCATTCTTCATCACTTATAATCACTCCCGCATTGACCCTCACCATTCATCATCATCCCTAATCACTCCCTCATTGAGCCTCGTCATCTCTAATCACTCTTTCCTTATCCCTCATCACCCCTAATCACTCCATCATTAACCCTGACCATCCCTCACCATCCCTAATCACTCCCTCATCCTTTCTAATCACTCCTTGATCTTCCCTAATCACTTCCTCATCATCCCTAATGAGTCCCTCATCATCTCTACTCAATTCCTCCTTGTCCCTCCTCATCCTTAATCACTCCATCCAATACCTTGATGGTGGTATTTTATTGGGGTTTAACAATGCTAAGATCTACAAGTGGAGAGTTGAGTGATAGCACAAAATATAAGACAAGTGATCAACATGATGTGGAGGGCAAATTTAAAACATTAATATTTAGCACCCATGAAAAATATAGGGCCTATTATAAATGATGTAATTCACAATTGAAGATTTTCCAAAAAAGGAGAAGTAAAACCACCATAGCACCAAAAATGGGTAGTAAATATGGGGATCACCAAGCTATGTGATTTCCTAAAACCAATCACTTACTTTCCATATGAGTACATTTTATGATCCAATTAACTACATTGAAGGCCTTCTATTTGTATGTCTATTGATTGAGTCATCATACCAAAGAGTGGAAAATAATTTTCAAATGATTAGAACAAGTAGTCCAAGATTGGAAAGTGGTGCTTAATTCATAACTTCAATATTCAATCCAATGAAGAGTGTCATCCTATGAGCTCTCTACTTGCACATCTCTATAAATGGGTACAAGTTATCTAGCACTATTAAAAAGTAAGTAGATAATAGATTATGAACCCAGTGATATGGTCGATACTAAAAATATATCTACTTCCCCTAATAATAAATTATATGAATTAAAAATATTTTTTCATTAACAAATGTAGATCAATGGCTATCTAATACACTTCATCATTTCCAATGGAAGTTAGACGAATTTAATTTATCCTAAAGCATATTTTCAAAAATTGAACTTGAAATTGATGCATCATCCATAACTATATGCTAGTGTATGGTCTAGTATAGGCCTTGAGAAATGGATCACCTAGTAGTATCACTTGGTGTAAAAAAACAAACTTTTTAAAGATGAGATCCTTTGTGACATCTCCCCATTCGAGGTGTGTGACGTTTTACATGTGGTCAACCATATATTTACCATTTATATGTAGTCCTACGAAGTAAATCCTTGAATTATTGTGATAGATTTTTATGATCTAGAATACCATATATCACAGTTAGTTCATAAGATTTTAATCATTAGTGCTAGGAAGTGGAAGAATCTTGTCAATTCTAATAAGTATACTTTTGATGTTAAGAATTAAATGTAATAATGTCCTAATGGCACCATATCATAGTGTGGTTTGTCCAACAATAACAAAATCAAAATAATTAAACCATAAACTAGATGAATATAAGGATATATTTCAATCACCTAAATAAGTTCTTACATATTGTACACTAAACAATATTATTGATTTGATCCCTTAACTACCTCTACCTCAAACCTATTTATACAACATATCATTTTTAGAGAATGAATGGGTCAAGTGGTAGATCCACAAATCATTACCTTTCACAAGCCCAATTGTGTTTGCACCAAAGGAAGATGGGACATGAGGTTGTGAATCAATTAAAAAAAATCTTAACAGGATTAAAGTGAAGAATTATAATCCTCATCTAAATATTAAGGCATTTTTCTACCATATCCATGGTTTATAAGTATTTTCCAAAATTGATCTTAAGTTTGGGGTATCATCATATTCATGTCAAACCTCTAGACATCTAGAATATAATCTTTAAAAACAAGGAAGGATTGATTGACTATTTGATTATGCCTTTTAGCTTAACTCATGTATCAAATTCATTCATTGAGATGTTGAACGACATCCTCAGGCCCTTTAACTATGTCATTTTTTTAATCTACCTTTATTACATCCTAATCTTTAGAAAACATGGGATGAACATCTACACCATGTTAAGCTAGTGTTTCACATTTTACATAAACACATTTTATGATAACATGAATAAATATTCTATTTTCATGTAAGAGATAAAAAATCTGGGATACATTACACACACAAGGAGTGCATGTCTGAAATTGATCAAGATTCAAGTCATAAAGGAATGGGAAACACCAAATAGCTTTGTTAGATTGAATATTCTCAAAATTAGAAAATTATAAACGAGATTTGTGTTTAATTTTTATCCTTTTAACCAAGCTACCAAAGGTGGAACCGAATAAAGATTCATCTAGTCATCTGCACAATAAAGATAATTCAATGAGCTAAAATTTGGACTCTATTTTATGCTAGTACTTGTGTTACTTGACTATACATTTGGAAGATCATCTAATGCATTCAATAATAAAATTAACTATCACAAATGGGTATAGATAACACAAGTCCTAAAAAAGTTAATTTTTATTATTATAGATTAAACAACATATGATTGGAATCAAAGATACCTTTAGAGTATATACTCATGTCAAATGATGAGGAAGTGATTAGGGATGATGAGGGCCAATGATGGAGTGATGAGGGATGGTAAGGGTCAATGAGGGAGTGATAAGGGATGATGAGGGATGAGGAAAGAGTGATTAGGGGTTATGAATGATGAGGAGGGATGTGATTAGGGATAATGACAGATGGTGATAGTTAATGAAGAAGTGGTTAGGGAATATAATCCTGAGTAATTAGAGATGATGAGGGATAATGAAGGTCAATGAGGGAGTGATTAGGGATGATGAGGGATGAGGATGGAGTGATTAGGGATGATGAAAAATTATGAGGAAGAGATTAGGGATGATTAAGGATGAGGAAAGAGTGATTAAGAATGATGAGGGATGAGGAAGGAGTGATTAAGGATGATGAGGGTCAATAGAGGAGTGATTATGGGTTATAAGGGAGTGATTAGAGATGACTAGGGATAGTGAGGGTTAATGATGGAATGATTAGGGACAATGAGGAATGATGAGAGATGTGATTAGTGGTGATGAGGGATGAGGAGGAAGTGATTAGGGGTGAGGGAGGGATGATGAATGAGTAAAATTAACAAAAAATGGTCATTTTATGTGTGTAGCTAATGTGGCATCCAACCATATGAAGGACTAAAAAATCCTTAGCTCTCTCAACACACAAAATACATAATTTTTTCAATAAATCCTTTCATATTCTCATTAATCATCAAATGAATACATCATCACATAAAGGAGTGTCAACAATCTATCCTTCTAACTCATACATATTTGGCATTCCCAATCTAAGGAGGCACCAAAGGCATCCACAAGCCTTCTCACATAAACTCACCTACTTAAGTATGGAAAGAATACAAACATATATATAAAAGGATGAGGAAAGAAGGGAGACAAAACAACAATTACATCCCACATCCCACATGGAGGGGAATCATGACAAAGAAGGAGTAAAGATCAAGGAAACACTATGCCATTTTCTCCATTTGGGTTCATATTTTCCAAAGACAAACATCTTTGAAAATAGGTGCCACCTTCACATGTGAAAATAGTATAGATGATTAGTGAAAGGTTTGTCACATGTCAAAGGTCAAAAAGAGATCATCTTCTTTAGATAAGAGAGGCCACCACCATGTGCTTCCATGTGACTCCATATAAATACTTCCCATGCCACTTATGCAATAATTAATAGTGTTGTGACACCTCACTAAGATGAATAGTATCCATCAAATCATCAGTGAATAGTGATGCATGAATAGTGTTTTGGCTGCCACATCAGTAGGTCATCAGTGTGACCTATATTACCATAATCACACCACTTTAGATCAATTTCAAAGTGAATGGTTTGAAAATTTCAATTTTGACAAACTCATTACTCCTAGAATTGTTAAGAATCAATCTAGAAGCATAAGAACCTAAAACTGACTATATGTTTACCAAAAATGGACATAAATTGTTAAATTTATGTCCTAAAATCCATAGGTTCAATACTTAGACCCTAAAAATGCCTAAGTACTAATCAGATTAGATTTTGAAAAACTATTTTCCACATCATAAGGCATGCAACTATGAGACCAACTATATCAGATGAAAAGTGACCCTAATTTCTTATATTTATTAAAATAAATTTAAGGTATAAGGAAATAAATGTAACAATGTATAAGTTTACATTTATATTATTAAATTTATTTCCTTATAATTAACATTTAGAATAGTAAATATATGATTCTAGTCAAGATTGGATTCATATACACATTCACATGTTTTTATGTGCAAAATATTATGAATGTGATCACGTTATTACTTTTATAAAATGCAACCATATTATCTATTAACATGATTACATTATCTATTAACATGATCACATTATTAACATGATTGTGTTATTAATATGATTGAAATATTTATATTTGAATTCAAATACCAAGTCTTTTGGCTCGATAATGGCTTGGATTCCTAAGCCAAAGGCTTGAACTTGTCAATCTACAGCCAAGTCTGAGAGTTTTAATAAAAAATAACAAAATTCAACTTCAATCACCAAATACACTATAAATTTGAAAGATAAAATTCAAAAACTTAATACCATCATGATTATCACGCTCTCTTATTTTCAAAAAAATTATTTTTATAATTTTTAGACTAATTTAAGGTTTCAAACTATGTTGATTTCTAACTATACTTTTTTAGGCCACTACATGCCACAAATATACATGCTTGTACATGTTCATGTAATTTGTTTTTCATTGATCCAAGTGAAAAACAAGTTATATGGTAAAAAATTAGGCCTAATTATATACACATTCCAAAAAAAATGTTTTTTATTTTTTTTGAGGTAGTTAGTTGCATCGCACGGCTTCTATCCATTTTTTGGTCAGTTTTCAAGATCTATTTACTTTAAAAATTTATAAAAATATATATATTCATTAAAAAAATAAAAAAATATAGGTCACAAACTAGAATATCTTATCTAAGTATTCACCAAATGGTTTCAAAAAATATTAAACTCTTATCAAAAAATGGTGCACCACATGACCATTTATTTACTTTGTTTTCTTAAAAAAAAAAGAGTTCCTCTTCAAATTTTAGATGTTTGACCTAGTTATACTTAACCATTTTTGAAAAAAAATAGTGTTTTGGAAACTAGACTAGAAATGTTACATTTCATGTTCTTACACCATTTTAAAATTTAGAGTGTATATATCTCAAATTATTTATAGCATGAAGAAGCTTGTTAAAATGAGAGGTGTGAGGTTTCTATTTATAGATTTCATGAATCATTATGAACCATTCATCTCATCTCAAGATGGAGGGTTGAGGATCAATCCTCAAGTTCATGATTATATAGATGGAGTGTGTAAGATATTCCATTTATTTTTTTTAGGAGTGTGGAAGAGATTTGGAAGAAAAGTGTAGTCATTAGTCCTCTTGAGTGTGTAATAAAGGTGTAAGAGGAAGAGTATGTACGAGGGGTGTAAGAGCTTATTTGCACTCCTTCTATTTTCCATTGACTTCCTTGAGTGACATCACTAGTGTGAGGTAATAAAACACTTTTGATTTTAATTCTTAGAATTTTCCATTAAAGGAATGATAAGGCTAATTAATCAAGTGATTAATTGGTAATTAGAATAATGGTATCTTTTTGAAATGTTTCCTTGTCAATCAAGTATCCACTTAATTGTCCTATGAATAAAGTTTCAAAGGGTTGATTTAATTCAAGATGCATTAGATAAGATTAATGATACAATATGATCCATTTCCCCAATTAGATATGTGTCATTACAATTTTGGGCTAAAACAAAAGTTGTGCAGGTAAATTGGGTTTAATAATGATTTCTGATCAAATTTGCATGTGATTGAGGAAGTCACTATTGATTGTAGTTTAGACACAAAATAGTTAAAATGAAGTGTCTACAGATCAAACCCTATCTCTTCACCCCTCTTCACCCTTAGAATGAGTTTGCCAAAAAATGGGTTAGTGAGCTCATGGTGTTAGGCTAACCTCAATGGCCCCTTTATCATTGAGTGCTACTTACATAGCTAATACTCCAAGGAGGAACTCAAACCTATGTAGTTCTCCCTATGTGTGGGAGTGTGTGTGTACAAGGGTGAAATATACTATATGAATATGCATGTAGTGATATAGCTTGTAACTTAACAAATATCACTCATGGGCTATCATTTGAATGATTCAGACCTTTTGTATGACTACTCCTATGACTAATAAATAGATAGGGAGAATAACTAAATTATGCAATTGATTGAATAAGCCTTGTTAGGTGCTCGATTGATATTTTATAGATGATGAATGAAAAGGATTATACATGTATTTATACCACAATTTTTGAACATATCTCATGGTAGGGTTAATTAAGACAAATAGACCAACCCATATGTTTTGAAACATTTGCAATTTAGATAACTTTTGGAAACTAGACACTAGATAAGGATCTTAACAATACCTTCGATGGTAGTGTCCATCTGTGGTTGGTAGTGTTAGAGGGATAGAAAACATGTATGACTTTGAAACTAACAGTGATGGATTTTTATTAGGTTTTAAGCTTGTGTAGTTTAGGAGACCTAGGTCATCAAAATGATATGGATTGTACTAAGAGATAAGTAATTAGGCATAATAAGATGGAGAATGTGAGCCTTTTGGCAACAGGGAGGTATAGAACTAAAGGGTAGATCCCTGATTGGTATTTTTCAAATGTAAAGATTAATATGCTATAAATAGTCAATTTTAATATCTCCACTTTCTTTCACTCCTTGACTAGCCTCTCAATATATTTATTTATTAGTAGACACCACAGTTGTTATTCAATAATTTATTTCTCTACTTGGATCTTCTAAATCCCAATATACTCAAGTCACAGTTCCTTTAGGTAGTCTATCCTTCTCATGGGTTCATTAGATGAAAAATAAGAGAAATAAAAGTATTGTCAAGACTATGTATCTTAAATTTGATGCAGTAGCCAATCTATTATAGATATCAACACCCAAAAAGACCAAAACATCTTCAAGATTGATATTTGAACCCATGAGATCAAATTTGTAGAAACTTTTCAAACTCATGGTTGATAAGGGTAAAGAATATATGACTCCTAAAGACTATAGCCTAAGTAGAATGCATATTGGAGAATCCACCCATGAAGGGGACATTCATATTTTTTAGGTAATTGTATCAAAACTTGTAGAAATAATAGAATTGGGGAGACAAACCCAAGAATAACTTGAAGAAGTAAAAATGCTTTATACATATATAGAGACATTTTTGAATAAGGATAATGTTTTCTAAGCTTTTTTTCTAGAATATAATCATATTGATGATATTGGTAAAGATGTGATTTCTAACATTCATAAATTCAACAATCATGGAAGAGTAATGGATAATTAGGTAGAACCACTTACTCTTGATGGCCTTAAATTAATTAATGAAATAAGGAGAGCTTATAAAATTTTGTAAGAAAATAAAATCAAGCTCGTAGAAAAAATTAAAACATTTTCAAGGAAGATTTAATGTTGGTGGTCATAGTTAGATATTTGAAAGACATGACACGTTTATATGGAAATGCCCTCAGTTAAATTTTTTTTAGTAATGCAAATGATAATATTTATTTCATTTGATTTCAAAATGTGGCATGGAAACTCAGTTTTCTTAAAGGAGCCAAAAAGTATATGGAAAAATATAGCATAATTTGTGATGAACTCATAATTGAGATCCACATAGATATTTGGTCTATTCATTATGAACTAATGAAATATAGAGATGCAAAACAACTTTTGGCAGCTGAAATAAAAGACCAATTCTAAAAAATGATCGAGGAAGAACTATTCTATGTATACAACTTCAATGTAGAGAAAATGACTAAATTGAGTGATATCCATAATACCCTCACCAAATGTAACATAAATATTCCAATTTTATTTAATAGGTTTGAATAAATAAATGAGATAGTAATTTTTTAGATAACTATATTATCAAACCCTATCATTCTCCAACAATATGGAATTAGTACAATAGTCTAAAAATTCAAAGCCATGATATTGAAGTTAGCACAAGCTGGAGCACATGGATAAATGGTCTTTACAAAACAACCTACAAATTCCTTGAACAAACTTGTTGTTTCTTTTATAGCTTCTTGATTCTCTTCATTATTTTTCTATTTCTTTATTGTACTTTTCATAAATTGATTGTAATTTTTAACTTTATGTATTTTCACTTTATGAAATGTTTTTTAAGAAATTAAATGAAGAAATAGAATTATTTTAAAAAAATTAGGTAATTATAGGAAGTTAAAAGGTAGTTATACATTTTTTAGGATATATATTCAATGATATCCATTATATTCAATACTTTTTGACAGTATGAAACATTTATAGTTTCACACTCATTTAGATTCTTCACAGCCTTCACATGTTATGTGTCATGTCCTTTTGACCCCCAAGTATAAGTGGGATCCACGTGTCAATATCTTATTCAATTGCATTATTCCAACTCATATTCATTTGCGTTCATATTCAATATTTATTTTCCATGAGGGTCTAAGTCATCCAAGTGATGTCAAGTGTCAAAATCGCATCTCCTTGCAGATTCACAAATTCACAATCAAAGTATTATCATTCAAAGGTTTGTGACTCTTCAAAATATTCCATGTGACCACATCTCATTCATTTGTATCTTCACATTACATTGAGAATAACATTCTCAACAAAGTATTATGGTTCATGGTTTTGTGATCCAATCACAGGATGCCAAATGTCATGATTGTACAACTTTGTAACATATAGCCTAAGGGAAAAGGGCAATCGACCCCTTTACACCAAGCCATGTGTCATATTTTTGAGATGCAAGGTTATATATTCATAGAGGAAATCATAATGGAGTTGATATGCATAAATATGTGGGTCTGTGATTTATTCTAAATGTGCAACTTGTTGTCATCTCGCTTTCTCACAGGAATAATAAGTTTGACATTTAAAAATTTACAAGGAGACTGTGACTATGTGAAATAAAGTCACATGGAACAAATAAAATAAAAAGGACATGATAGAGTTTGGGTGGCAAACTTGTAGTTTTTTACATAAGTGACTTAGTTTAATAAGCAAGTAGGCCATACACTTGACAATAAATTTACTAAGTAATTCATTTCCTACTATAATATGAATTTAAGACAAGTGTCTAGGTTAGATTTACAAATAACTCATAATGCATATTCTTATCAGTTTTTTATTGTTTCTACATGGTACATGAGGTACACTTTGAGGTGCTACATGGATACGTTGTACGGTAAATTATACACCACATGATATTCATAAAGTGATGCATGCTCATGCAAAGGAGAATTTCAAGGGTCACATAATTTCTCATAGGTAACCATGACATAAATTTATATATTTCAAAAAAATAGATATGCTTTAATAAACCCTAAACCATCATTACATTTTTGAAAGATATTATGTCCATTTCAAATTTATACCCATATCGAGTTGTTGATATTTTAATTATAACTAAATAGAAGATTGGAAATGAATATTGACTCTACACAAAGTTAAATTAAATGAATTATATATGTCTGAGTAAGCCTATAAATAATGCATCTTATGAATTGGGCATACCATGTGGTTTCTTATTTCATTTAACCATTGCATATTCATTGTTCAAGCTTTCTGTAGAAGTAATACTCTTAGTTTATTTCATTGTTCAAGCTTTCTCCAAGATTGTAATGTCAATTAATATATTAAATAGTTTTTTGTTTAATAGAATCTAATGCAAGTCATATATTGTGTTGGGATATTCATAATATTTTTATTATTATGTAAATGTCCTCTATAATAACATTTTTTAAAACTATAAATATTTTAAATTACATCCCATATTAAAATCTTTGACTATTGGCAAGTAAATTTTTAATTGATATTCTACAAGCTATTTTTAAGTTTTTATTCCAAACCAAGTTTATATGAAAGGATTTGTGTTGTATTTGATTTTAAAATAATGTTTGTGTAATTATTAGTTTTAGATTGTGTGTATAATTAACTAATGTATTTAAGATATAAGCAATATTTTCCCTTTCAGTATATGCAATTAAGAGAAATTTACATGACATTTTTTTAGATTCTTAAAAATCTCTAAACTTAATGTGTTTGCTTGTTATAATGTTGATGGGTCAAAAGTGAGAATGACATTACAAGAATTCCATTTGGCCTAGCATGACCTTCTAATTTAAAGCATGAAACCTTAGTTTTTATCATTGTAACTATCAATTACAATCATATTACTTCCTACATTGGGGTTTGATTATAGAATTATTGTTGACATAATTGAAAACAAAAAAATTATCATATTTGTATGTATTCCTCTTCATTGTCCTAATCTTAAACAATTTGAAAATTTAGGTTTTTCTCAAAAGGTTTAATCCACCATTTTAAATGGTAATTATGACCCCAAAAAAATGAAAAGTTAAAATGGGATAATTTTGGGATAAATAAGAGGTATACACATACCTATCTTATGGAGAATCCAAGATCATTCTTGTAACATTAGATACTTTACTTTTGACTGTACTTATTCTTTCATTTGGGTTGTTTTTCATTTTGTTTTCTATTTATCATTTTCTCTCATGTTCAATATTTAAACTTTTATTAGAGAAACCATATTTACCTAGGTGTGTTTTTATGTTAGGGCTTCACTAGTAAAATTTAAGGTTTAAAAAACACTACTAGTGATTCATTTTAACTATTAACATTTTTTTTAGGTTGCACCTTGCCCATCCTAAAGTATTTACTTGTCATGATGGATTAATCATTTTGGTTGAATCATAAAATATTTGACACAACCTATGAATTTATTTTTTGTATTTTTTTTATATGTCTCGCTCAAATCAACCTTAAATAATATATACATTTCCTATAATTAGATAAGATAGAGCAATAAAAGTTAGTGAATTGATTCCTTTATAGTAAGAGATATACATGAGGAGGGAGAATCAATAAGTTAAATGAAAGAAGACTCTTGAAAAAGATATGAATATTATCAATTAAGAATTAATATTATTATCTTGTTTAGAATGGGTACATGCTCATTTTGAACAAGATAGAAATAATATGAGAAACAAAGACCAATAGTCTTATCTTGTGTATAATAGGCATATGTCCATTATGAACAAGATAAAAATAATATGAGTAACAAAAGCCAATATTTATATCTTTTTTAGAATGGGCATTTGCAAATTATAAACAAGATATAAATATTATCAATTAAGAAAAAAATATTATCATCTTGTTTAGAATTGGCACATGCCTATTTTTAAAAAAATAGGAATATTATGAATAACATATGCCTATATTATTACCTTGATTAGAATACGAAACTACATCTTTTGAACATGTTAAAAATATTATCAATTAATAAGCCAATATTCTTATCTTTTATATAATGGATACATGCCCATATTGAACAAGTCTATAGGAATAATATGAGAAACAAAGGTTAACATTCCTATCTTATGGGCAGTTGTCCATTTTGAACAAGAAAAGAATAATATTAAAACCAAAGTCTTATCTTCTTTTCTTGTTCAAAGCTATCCATTTTAAACAAGATAGGAGTATTATTAATTACTAAAATAAAATTATTATCTTATGTATAATGGGATATAATGGGCATGCACCCATTCCACACAAGATAAGAATCCAATAATACTCCTATCTTATGTAATAGGCATGTCACCATTCTAGATAAGATAAGAATAGTATGAGCACCAAAGGCCTACATTATTATAGACTTGTGTAGAATAGGTAGCTACTCATTCTAAACAACATATAAATATTTTCAATCAAGAAACTAGTATTCTTATCATGTTCAAAATTGGTATGTGTCCATTCTATGTAGGATAAGTTTATTGGCCTTTATAATTATTCACATTTATATCTTATTCAGAATGGACCCATTCTGAACAATTCATAGGAATATTATTAATTAAGAAGATAATATTTTAATTTTAATGTGCAGAATGGGCACATGCCCATTCTTAACAACTCTATAAGAATAATATGAATAAACTAGGCAAATATTATTATCTTAAGTAGAATGTGCACGTGCCCATTCTACAAAAGATAAGATTATTGCCTTCTAAATAAGTAGTCAATAGTATTATCGTGTGTATAATGGGCACGTGATCATTCTAGAAAAGATAAGAATATTGTCATTTGTTTCCCATATCATTCTTATCTTGTTTAGAATGAGCAGTTGGTCATTCTAAATAAGATAAAAATTTTGGTCTCTGAGTAAGAACCCTATAATCTTATATTGTTTGGAATGAGCATGTTCCCATTCTACACAATATAAAATTATAGGTCTCTATTATTAATATTCTCATTTTTTTATAATGGGTAGCTCAAAATAGGAATATAGGTCTTTATAATTTTTCATATTCCCATCTTGTTCGGAATGGACATATTCTTGACAAGTCATAGAAATATTATCAATTAAAAAATCAATATTATTTTCTATAGAATGGACACATGTCCATTCTGAACAAGTTTATATGAATAATATGAGAAACATAGACAAATATTTTTATCTTGTGTATAATGGAAACATGCCCATTTTACAAAAGACAAGAATATTAGCATCTAAGTAAGAAGAAAATATCGGTATCTGGTGTAGAATGAGTATGTAGGCATTATACACAAGATAAAAATATAGACCTCTATTATTAATTTTCTTATCTTGTTTAGAATGGGTAACTCATGATAATAATATAGGCCTCTATAATTACTCATATTCATATCTTTTTAAGAATGTAAACCATTACAATAAGTTTTAGGAATATTATCAATTAAGAAATTGATATTCTTATCTTGTAAAGAATGGGCACATTCCCATTCTAAACAAGTATACAAGAATAATATGAGAAACAAATGTCAATATTCTTATGTAGAATGAGAATATGCCCATTCTACAAAATATAATAATATTGGCCTTTATTTGTCCATATTATTCCTATCTTGTTTAGAATGGGTGAGCAATAGAGGCTTATATTATTATTTTTTGTAGAATAGGCGTGTTTCCCATTCTGAACAAGAGAAGAATATTGAGCTTTGAGCAACAAGCTAATATTTTTATCTTGCAAAAGCTAATAATATAGGTCTCTATTTCTCATATTCCTATCATGTTCAAAGTGGGCAACTTCCCATTCTTAACAAGATATAAATATGAGTCGATCACCATTTTGAATATTCTAATATAATATGAATAAGTTCAAAATAAATTTTGATCAGTTTATTATATATTTTTTGGCATGAATATACTAATTTATGAAAGTTGGGACTAATGGGGATAACTTAAACATAAAAATATGAAGAGAAAGAGATAAGTTAAAATAATCAATATGTACCATAACTAAATGATGTTATGAGTGCGAAAGAGGAATAAGTATATTAAAATTAAAATTAATTCATTATTATTATTTTTCCACTATTTTTTTCATAGACACACGAATCATAAAGTGAAAGAAAGTTAAAATTCAAGAAAATAAGTATGTCTTTTACTAATTATTTAATATTCTACCAAAACATAAATCAATAATATCATAAGTTAGATATTAAATATAATTTCATTATAATGATTTTAAAATATTGTATGTTTGATGTTTTAGAATGATAAATTTTTATAAGTATAAAGGAAATCTATTTCTATTAATTGTTTTTCCACGAAACAACATTTTTAGATAGATAAGAGCCGAGGGTGGATCTAGTAGGAGATTACATAAATGATCTACAAGGAGATTACATATTTCATCAAAACTAAATTGTCACACATATGTATTTATCATTTTCATTATTTCACTACAAAAACATCAATATTATTTGTGTGAATGTTTCATCCAAATTTATTTCTAAAAAATAAACCAATATCATAATTATTTGAAATGAAAAATAAAAAATAAAAATTGTTGTTTGTATTGAAAGTAAACATAATAAGAAAAAATATAAAACTTGGATATATATTTGTTATGCCACTGTAGACTTCAATGCTATTATTTATTCCTCTTTGCAACTAAATTTGTCTTTCGAATGAAAAACCTCTTAAAATTTTGTGTGATATTATAGATTAATGTTATTGATGCAACTATTTCTATTTTCTTGAAATTGAAATTGTCTTTTATGTGAACACTATCTAAGTTCCATGTGGTATCACTAGCCTCAACTAATGTTTGACCTATTGCCTAAGTTACTTTTGTAAAACTTAATATGTCTGCCATGTGAACACTATGTTCTCATATCATATGGTATTTTAGCCAACCTTTGAATAGTAGGATGATAACATTGTTGGTATTTGTCACTTTCTATAAAAAAAACAAATGAAAAATACCTAAATTATTCAATAAGGAAAAACTATAATGTATTTGTGTATTAAAAATTACCGTAAAAAATATAAACACAACATTTTAAAAGTTTGGAAAATACCATATGTATTAATTGGTGTGTCATATTTAAAATTTAAAAACACTCTAGCAAAAATGTATTAAATTAAAAACCTCCAGAGAGAACCTATCGAGAAATTAATAAATGTTTTTGAACTGACAAATAACAACATTTTTACATGATGTTACATCCCCTATCAAACAAGACTTATGTCAAGTTACATCATGTTGTACATTTTAGAGTTATGTTATTGAACATCTATAAAATACATCAAATCTATTTGAAATTTCTAGAAATTATATCAAAATTAGAGGAGCATTGTCCTAATAAAATATATATTAATGTCAAAACTCATAAAATTAAAATTATATTTATATAAATAAAATTAATAGTATCATAACTCATAATTATAAATAAAACTTATAAGAATGTTTATATTTAATAAAAAAATTATTTGATATGGTAAAAATCTTGGTTTTATAGGGATCAGGAACCAGAGTATATAACAGTGCATTAAAAAGGAGCCCCATAAGCTAAAAGACAGAACCATAAAATATAACTAGCAGTTAACTAATCATGCAAATGATAAAAATAAAAAGAAAGTAAATGGTAAAGTTATTCAAGGAGGGGGAATCCCTCTATAGGTACCTTCACATCATCAATCACCTTCTCTTGTGTGACTTGTCTATTCTTTGTGATTCTTACCTTGGTTCTATTTCCCAGGCCTTTTGCATCTTCCTTAGGTAGGATCATTTTGGGTCTCTTCTGTAGTTGTTCCTTCATAAGGGTCATCTTGGTGGGGGATTTCTGGGGGAGATCAGGGGAAGAAGTCTTCACTTGCATGATATGTTACTTGAGGGGGTACCTTCAACCTTTACTATTTGAGAGAAACACTTGATCATTTTGGCGACCTCCTTGTTCATGGGATTCCAATCATGGATTAAAACTAATAAACACATCTCTACCTCATGCATTTTGTTATTAAACCTTTCTAGTGATCCTTGTTGGTTTTAATCATCTTTATCAGAGGGATCTTTCTTTTCCCCACCACTTCTCCCAAGATTCCTTCCTCTAACAAAAGTGGTTTAGGCTTGAAAATAGAGAGTTTTAGGGGAGTATCCCTGACTGAGCTTTTTGAATTGGGGATAGCATGAGAAAAAATGGTTATCAAGTAGTGAAATTCAAAGGTAGGATATTCCTCAGGGGAGTCCTCCTCAATGGAGGACCCCTTTGATAGAATCTCCTTACCCTAAAGGGTCTCATCATGTTTTACCAGCAAGAGAATAAGGCCCTAGTGTATAATGGGATTGAATTCATTGATTTGGTATGTGAGATTAGTGCTCTCCAAGGATTTTAGAAGGTAATAAAGAAGGATAATTTTAAATTCTTGAAAATGGTTTAGTAAGAGAAATTTATGATATAAAATGAGCATATACTTATCTTCAAGGGTGAGATAATTTATTATTTTCAAGAAAATTTTAGGCTAGTCACACAGAAGATCCAAGTGAGGAAACTCCTTTTTATTCATTTTAATGATATCATTGGTTTAGAAAAACCTTTATAGGAGTTCTTATTTTTTTATTGATCTTTGAAGGATTTTATTTCTTGACATGACATCCATGTATTTCTCTTATCGTATCTTCTGTTATAGATATTCTAATGCCTCTTACTTCCACAATCCTCTTGTTCCACACTACAACAAATTCTTTTGATAAGTTGACATCGTGGTCAGTGACCGTCAGCAAAAATTTGGTGAGGCCCCCTTTGCGTAGCTTACTCCAAACCATCTTCATGCTTCTAAACTCTGATCAAGAAGTTAGTTCATGTCAATCTCTATCTCCACCCATCTTAATAGTTGCCTGAAAGTTGAAGATGGAATTTATTGAAGCCTGGTAAGACTTAAAGCTAACGACTTCAAATAAACTTGAAGTACACAATTTCTCCCACCCTTTGCTATTAATTCTCCATGTGGTGGAATGATGGTGGGCTATGATTTTTTAAATCCTTCATTTAAGAAGTAATATCCATGTATGTGACAACTGTGTCATCATCTTATCCATAAGTTACTTCATTTTGAATAGCTAACATGATATTTTTTGGGATGTGGCATCCAATGTGTCAGATAAATAAAGGAGGGAGACTTAATCTAATATTAGCAAGTAATTCTACCACTCCATTCCCTTTGTGGTATGTGTGAATGATGGATGAGTGTGCCATCTCCATCAAACTCTATTTGGTGTCATGTATTATAGATTTTATTATGTGGCAATGAGTGGTTTTACCTACTAAAACATTGAGGATATTGATGGAATCCCCTTCAATGATAATTCTATCCATCTTTAGGTTGGAAGCAAGTTGAATGCCTCAAAGTGCCACCTTGGCTTTGGCCACATGGTTTGTCTAAAATCCCAAGGGGCCTACGTAAGCAACAATCAATATTCCCTCTGAATTTCTTATGGCTCCTCCCCCACTTGTAGGGCTTGGATTTCATTTTGAAGCTCCATGGAAGTTGAGCTTAACCCAACCTTCATGTGGAGGCTTACACCTAACATTTTTGTATATCAAGTCTTTAGAAAGAGACCTAATTTTCTGTACTATCTCCCAATTTTTGAAGATCGCCTGTTCAGAGATAAATCTTGGATTTTTATCCATGGGAGGGAAGGCTCTCCAATTCTCAATGATGGCATGATAAAGATGGAGGAAGACTGCTTTTGTCTGATATCTTTTGTTTGAGAATAGACTATTATTTTGGGATTTCTAAAAACTCCAAAACTAGTGTGGAAAGGCTAGGTTCCAAAGAAAGAAGAGGAATGGAAGGCTCCAAGGAGGTTTTCATTAACTGATGAGATCAATAATGTTGTTTGGTTTAACCCATGAGAGATTAAATTTGTTCAAAATCTAGTAAAATAGGCACGAACTAAATGGGCATGATAGAAATAAATTATGGACTGAGTCTTCAGCTTCCCTACATAGAGGGCATCAACTAGGTATGATGAGTCATCTTTTTTCTATGTTATCCACAAATAGGATCTTATCTTGAGCAACAAGCCAAAATAAAAAATTTACCTTGGGGGTTAGGTGTTTAATCCAATATTGAAATAAATATTTCTAATAATATAATTATTTTTCAAAATTTACTTTGACCATTAAATTAATTTGATAATTAAATATGAATAAAATTAATAGTTTAAAACAATATATATAGATAAAGTTACCACTTTTATTTTTATTTTAATTGACTCTATTAGACTCTATTGATAATATTCCTATCTTATATAGACTGGGTGAGATAGAAATAATATTAAGAATATAAGCAAATATTATTATCTTGTGTAAAATAATTACATGTCCATTATACACAATATATTAAGAATATTAGTTTCATAAGTGATAATATTCTTATTTTATATAGAATGGTCATATGTCTAATTTACATAAAATAAGAATATTGAATTTTTTAATTGATAATATTATTATCTTATGTACTATGGGTATGTGGCCATTCTACACAAGATAAGAATATTGAATTCTTGCTCAAAGGTCAATATTGTTATCTTATGTAAGATGGTCAAATCCCATTCTACACAAGATTAGAAATTTAGAGTCTAATATTATTGTCTAGTGTAGATTGGACATGCATTCTGCACAAGATAATATTATTGGTTTTTTTATTAATTGATAATGTTATTATCATGTAAAATAGGCACATGTTTATTAAACACAAGATAATAATATAAGCCTTTGAGTATTGAAAATATTTTCATCTTATGTTGAATGGGCACATGTCCATTTTACACAGGATAATAATATAGGTTTATGAGCAAGAAATCAATACTATTATCTTATGTCTACATAAGATAAGAATATTGAATTTTTATTAATTGATAATATTTATGCTTTGTGTAGAATGGGCACATACCCATTCTAAAAATTTAAGAATATAAAACTTTGAACATTGACAATATTTTTCTCTTGTGTTGAATGGGCACATACTCATTCTACACAAGATACGAATATATTCCTTTGAATAAAAATCTGATATTACTATTTTGTATAGAATGTGCATGTACCCATTCTATAAAAGATGAGATTATTGGATTCTTAATTGATAATATTTTTGTCTTATGTATAATAGGCACATGCCCATTCTACATGTAATAAGAATACTATCCATTAAGAAGTCAATATTCTTATATTGTGTTAAGACAAAGGCTAATATGAAAAATATACTAGCCAATATTCATATTTTGAATAAGATAGAAGTAATATGAGAAAATTAGACCAATATTATTATCTTGTTTAAATAGGGAAACTGCCTATTATAAACAAGATATAATAAATATTATCTTGTTTAGGAAGTGAATATTCTTATCTTGTGTAGAATGGGTATGTCCATTCTACACAATATAAGAATATTAACAATCTTATGAACAACAGACATGTTCTCATTCTACATGAGATAATATAGGTATTTGTTTCTTATAGAATTATTAATATTATTATCTTATAAGAATACTATCCATTAAGAAGTCAATATTCTTATCTTGTGTTAAGACAAAGGCTAATATGAGCAATATACTAGCCAATATTCATATTTTGAATAAGATAGAAATAATATGAGAAAATTAGACCAATATTATTATCTTGTTTAAATAAGGAAACTGCCTATTATAAACAAGATATAATAAATATTATCTTGTTTAGGAAGTGAATATTCTTATCTTGTGTAGAATGGGTATGTCCATTCTACACAATATAAGAATATTAACAATCTTATGAACAACAGACATGTTCTCATTCTACACGAGATAATATAGGTATTTGTTTCTCATAGAATTGTTAATATTATTATCTTGTGTAGAATGAGAATACTCATTCTACACAAGATAATAATATTAACAATTCTATGAGAAAAAAATACCTATATTATCTCATGTAGAATGAGAACATGTATATTCTACATAAGATAAGAATATTGGATTTTTAATTCATAATATTCTTATCTTGTTTAGAATGGGTAGTTGTCTATTTTAAACAAGATAATAATGTTAGCCTTTGGTTCATATTATTCTTATTTTATTCATAATGGGCATGTGCCCATTTTACACAAGATATGTATATTATCAATAGAGGCCAATATATATATTTAAGTTCTTCTATCGACCCTATGATAATTTATGAGTTTAACATAAATTTACATTCAAATTTATAATCTAGTGACTACTATGTCTAAGTACTTTATTTTTACATGGTTTAAAAACATGATTTCGATATATATTTGATATTTGAAAATCATATTCCAATTGATAAATTGTGACTAATTATTTAAAACTAATAGAAAATAATAGTTTTTGTAGTGAAATAATGGATATTTCAAAAGAGTAAAAGAGAACATATTCTCAAGGGTGAGAATAATGAACTATTGAAATCACAGGTTATGGAATAAGTAGCAATTATGAGATGCACTGGATAAAATGTAACCTAAAAGTTTGATATGCATGAAAATCACTTTGTTCAACTCTATGAGGAATTCAAAGATGAAAAAGGAAAAAAAAACTATTAAAACAAGGCAAGGAATTTGTAGAAAACAAAAGATGATACCATAATATCAAAGGATTTTGTCAACCTACTAGGACCATATGTATTGAATCAGTTACTAAACATTCTCAATCAAAAGAGAAAGATACTTATGAGCTCATATGTCAATGTGCTTTTCTAGGCAAATCATTGGTAGCATTACAAAACCATATGTCTCCTCTTACTCTATAGGTGGGTATTTATGATTTTGGCAATGTTTTTACTAATATCTCAAAAACTAATATTATAGATATTTTCTCCTATATTGGATCTAGCATAATGAATTGTGAGTGCATCTTTCATGTTTTAATAGTCAAATATTATTTGTTTCATAATTCTATATGCATTTACATATAAAAGGATAAAGATAAGAATGAAATCATTTATAAAGTATGTTATAGTATGTTAAATGATCAAGGTGGGATTGATAGACCGTTAATGATTTTTAGTATTTATGGTGTCCATAATTCAAAAGACAAGCTCGTTGAAGAAGTGGAAATAGAACTTGATTGGTCACATAGTGAGCCCTTGGATATTGTAAGACAAACTAATATTGACATTATCTTATCACAACATTTGTTCAATTAGGACAGATATGTAATTTTTTTTGCAACACATGATCACAAGATAAATCACAAACTCATCCCATATTCTAATACATTATGGAGGCACAAATATAATACCAATAATCACAAATAAAAATATGACTTCACTTATATGCATAATATAAAATCTAAAGTAGGAGATGATTCTTAAACATTAATACAAATACTTCACTATGCCTCTAAGTAAGTATATTGTTTGATAATATCTTAAAATTTGTGTACACTAAATTATTTTAATAGGTAAGTCAATACTTTAGATGACATATACTAAATTAAATTATATATATTGTTTTGTTTATGATAATGTATGACCACATGTTCTTAAATATATTATACTTCTCCATTCATTTGAGAATGGGCAATCACTCATTCTAAACAATTTTTAAGTATCTTTCTAACTTGTGTGTTTCATGGTAAAAATTATTAAGCCATTACAAACAATAATGAACATAGATGAAGAATTAAATGATGAGATCCAAGTATATCAATGCTCAACTTAAATTTATGTGGAGACAATTTTTGTCATTGAATGATGCATTGAACAAACAATTAAACAATTAGATGACACATATAAACAATTTCAAGATGAACTTCAATAGAACATGTAATTTTTTATGGTAAACATAACTACATCAAAGCATGCACCATCAATTGTCACAATTGACTCGCAAATAGGTATTAAGTATTACTTATCAATAATTTATTGAGAAATTGATTACTTCCCAATGTTTATTTGAATCTATTTGTCAAATATTATATAATTTTTATTTCAAATTCTAATGTATAAATTTGACTAAAGATGATGTACAATCTGTGAAAATTTCTATGAATGTATGGAAAACATTAATTGGAATATTACTATTACATTCAAAAATAAATGCAATATAAAATTGAATATGAATATTATTATTTTCTATAGTGCCTCCAAAAAACATTTACTTGTTCTTGACTTAAAATGATTGTTAATTCAAAAACATTCTTCAAAAAAGAATAACATATTCAAATTCAATAATGAGCACATACAACCAAGAGGATATTTGAACCAATTTTTTACTGTTGTATTCATACAATTTCAAATAACATATTGATCTATGTCTGATGCAACTGCCAATATAGAAAAAATTACAATGAAACTACTACTAACAGTTAAAATAGAGGCACGTCTTTTGTTTTGTTGGGTTTTGAGCATTGCGATAAAAATAGGAAAATATTTATTAAAGAATTTAGACACAATTTGGAAGAAACCTAGAATTTTTTTAATTATGCAAGTACTATTGTATTCAATCCACTAAAAAAAAGGTTTACCTGAATAAAAATTTATCATTTCAATGAAGGTTTCTTCTAAAATTATTTAGAAATGGAAAGTGGCTTATGGAAACATTTTTTACACAACTAACCATGATTAAGGATCAAGACGATGTAAAAAAAGTTTTGAAAAAATATAGATTATATGTGACAAGTGTTGAATGAGGTAATAAATGAAATTGAATTTACACTGCTTATATAAAATCAAAATTTTAAACATTTTTGAAATTGTATTAATATTATCTATATCTTAAATTCTTATCATTAACATTTTTCAAATTGCATTACTATCTAACGTTATATTTTATTGTTAGATGTTAATTTCATTCATATTTGTTTGAATTCTCAAAGAAACTTATAATTTAAATTTTAAAAAAATTGTACTTTTCAATATTTTTTTACAATTTTAATTTTATTTATTTTTTCATTAATAATAATCTTTTGAAAATTGCTTATGCTATTAAAAATTTGATTTTCCCCAAACAATTTTATACTAGAATTCTTAGAAACAAAAAATATTTAATGTTCATTCTTAGTGTTTTAATTAACATAAAATTTCACAATGATGACATCGAGAATTTAATTTTATTAAACTATTACTATTTTTATTAAAAAAAAAATATTTAAAGTTCATTGTTAGTATTTAGCATAAAATATCATAATGGTGGAAAGAACTTAATTTTAATAAACTATTACTCACCTTATTGAAAAACAATTCTTTTATTGATTGACTATTTTAAATAATATTGTTCCACTTCAAAGGAAATTTTTGGTATTGGGAGTAGAAGGGTTGTTGTTCAAAGTTCTAAGGATTATTGAATTTATATCGCTAACCAAACATTTAGATTTTTCATATTCATGTTAATAATACCTCAGTCATGCATTTAGCCATGAAATTGAAGTTGGTAAGGAAATATTTTGATATTAAGTTGTGGTTTACTTACTTGAACTTAAGAGTACAATTTTCTTTCATTCAACACTTTGAATGGATACAAAATGTGAATTTTTTTAATACTTTGAGGATATCATAGTGTGAAATTAGTAACAAAAGTATCATATCAAAGAAAGGAAATATTGTACTAGTATACATAAAACATGTGTAAAAAGTTTCAAAAAAGTACACACACTTGTATGGAACAGAAAACATAGTATTCATAGGTGAAAAAACATGATTTAATTGTAAAAAAAAGAATCCCTTTTCTTTGGATTGCTTTCTAGCTAGAAATTAATATCACATTACATTTCAATAGAAAAATATTTACACATTTATGTACATAGTTAGATCATGTGGGTTCGTACCCAAATCATGTGTCTCTCTTTATAAACATACAAATTAATAATTAGTGACTTTGATTGAGCTATCTTGATACTATTACATTGTATTTGTTACAACAAGTTACATAAACAAAGACAATTCAGTTAAGTTTTATAGTCATATGTAATTATAATTTATAAATGTGATTGTACTTATAAAATATTGTTGACTTACATATTTAAATGGTAGTTGATTAATTTTAAAATTAGTTGGAATTATTTTTGCTATGCATTTAACCTATAGTGTGTAAATGGATATATGTGACCAATTTGAGGATTCCACAACCATTGTACTTATATTTTCATATTTCTATAGGATCTTATAATTATAGTAGGTCAACCTATAGAATAACCATGAATAGAGTAGAATATATATAATATTTATTAATTAGTACTTTGATATCATATTGTAAATTTTCTTCTTATTGCATTATATGGAAGTTGCCCTCTCGAAATGGCTTAGTCATTTTATCAAGTATTCTACTCTTCTATCAATTACTATTATGGATTTGATTATTTTACTCTTATTTTTGTGATATATTATTATTGATTTGTTATCATTATTTCATTAATGTTAATTATTTAAGTAATTTCATTACAAGAGGTATCAAAGCTTTGATTTGGGAAAGATTCTATAGAATAGTTTTTTTAGAAAAAAAAGTCTTGTAATTTTTTTGCACCCTTATACAAATTATCAATCATTAGATTTGTCTCAATGAGATGATCGCAGTGGTATAATTCCATGGTACAGTTTTTTTCAAGCCTAAAACCCTAGAGTTGTGCATGGTAGGACCAAACACCCAAAGACATGGGAAGGGAAATAAACATTTGGAAAAACACCTAGCAAGGATGATATGGAGTCAAACACTTCTAACTCAATGCCTACTGAATTCATCTTACAACTCTAGGGTAAGATGTAAACCATGGCCAAAAATTTATATCTAGATAAGACCTCTAGTGAAATGACCTCACTGCGAGATATGATGTCTATTATGCATGCTCAAATGAAAAATATTTTGATGAGCTTATCGAATCCAAATGTAAATCCAATACCAAATAACATACATTTTGGCCATTTAAATTCTCCTACCTATAACAATCATAACCTAAATACAAGTACAAATAACATATAAGTAAAAGTGGAAGTGCTCAAATTTGATGGCAATGATCCAGTCACTTGGATCAATGAAATAGAGAATTTATTTGACCTACATCAGAACCTATGTTATCAAAAGGTATTCATGAAATCCTTATATTTAGAACCAAATCAGTTCATTTGGTATATATGGCTTTGCAACTAGAATAAAAATAAGGGTCTTATTATTACTTGGTCAGCATTCATGGATGAACTACAAATGCACTACCATAATAGTGTAATAGATTTAGTCAGTTAGTGAAGTTGTGACAAACATGTAAATTCAAGGATTATAATCATCAATTCCATAAAATTTATTTAAGTGCTGGTGGCATCACATAAGACAACCTAAATGATATTTGTTCTTGGGTGACCTCAAGAATAACATTCAACTAGATATTTGCATGATTAATCTAAGTTATGTATCAAAATCCATGGTATAAACGTGTCAGGAATATGAAATATATATGCTTAAAATGAGGGATTTCACTATTAAAAAGAGCACATTATTCTAATGTATTCATTCCCTCAGCTTGGTAAATTAAAGATGAAAGAGCAAAAGGTTTATGTTTCAATTATGATAGAAAATAGGACAAAGGACATATACATGAAAAGAATAAATTATTCTACTTTGAATATACCAATGAGGAAGATGACGATGAAGATGATGAAGCATTAAATGAAGAAGAAGAGGTACCAAAAGTATAATCAGAAGAGTATTAGGCAACTATCTCATGTCATTCACTTTTTTGGTATCAATATGATTAGAATAAATTGTTCTACATTGAAGATACCAATGAGGAAGATGAATATGATGATGATGAAACATTAGATGAAGAATAATAGGTACCATAAGTAGAATTAGAAGAGTACAAGGCAACTATCTCATGCCATTCACTTTCTGGTATCAATATTCCATAAACCTTTAAGGTCATGAGTTTCCTCAAGAAGCATGATTTGATGGTATTTATTGACTTGGAGAGTACACATAATTTAATTAGCAATAAGTTGGTGGCACGTCTTAACTTTTTATTTACCTAGCTCTATAATTTTAGGTCATGATTGCAAATGATGGCACAATAAATTATCTAGGGAAATGCCATAATATCAAACTTCATGTGGGTGACTACAAGCTAAATTTTCCTATGTTTTATATTCCTATGGGTGGAGTAGACATTGTTTTATGAGTCTAATGGATCATAACCTTGGGTAAAATGGAGATGAATATCCAAGATTTGTTTATGTACTTTCATTTTGAAGGTAGGACATTTTAAATTTGGGGATTAAGATCAAAATTCCACTATTGTTTATATCTCATAAAATGAAAAATATTTTTAGAAAATGGGTTGAAGGATTTGTAGTAAAATTATTTTCCATGGAATTTCAACCAATAAAAGACAATAAAAGAGTCTGCACATCTTGGTATACAAAATATTATTGATGGCCACTTAACTATTTTTGGATCAATTCCAAAAGGAATACCACCAATAAGAGATCATGATCATGTTATTTGACTACTTATTGGGACTCAACCTCCAAACATCAAACCATACAAGCACCCATGTGTCCAAAATAGTGAAATTAAAAAGGTGGTACATGAGATGTTGAAGATGGGTATTATAAAATAACCAAAATGAATATTCATTATCGATGGTGATGTTGCATAAGAAGGATGACACTTGGAAGATGTGCTAGACTACAAAGAATTCAACAAGCACACCATCAAATATAAGTTCCCTATCCTTGTAATTGATGATTTTCAAGATGAGTTACATAGTTTTGTTTATTTCTAAAACCTAGATCTTCATTTTGGGTACCATTAAATTCATATCAATGATGCAGATGTCCCTAAAATAGCTTCCTAAACTCATGAAGGCTATTATGATTTTTTGGTCATCCTTTTTGGTCTCACAAATGCACCATCTACATTTATAAGTTTGTTGAACATTATTTTAAGCCTTTTTTGAGTAAATGTGTGTTTTTCTTTTTTGATGACATCCTAATACACAAAAAAACTTGGGAGAACATCCATAGTATGTGAAATATGTATTTTTAACTCTAAAGCAACATGAACTTTATGCAAAACCTTCAAAATCTCATTTTGGAGTCCAAGAGGTGGAGTACTTGGGTCATATTGTTTGACATGAAGGATTTAAAACACACCCTTAGAAGATCATAGTGTTAGGTTGTGGAGCTAAAAGCTTCACTGATGCAGACATGGAGGAGGTTGCTGAGAGGTTGCTGAGTTGCAGAGCAACCGATGTCGGTCTGATCAGTCGACGTCAGTTATAGATAGTGAGAAGAGAAACCGGCGTCGGTCATGGATCGGCCGACGTCGGTCACCTCCAGGCAAACAGGGACCGACGTCGGTCACCTATGCGATTTAAAAATTGCCAGTTCATGGACAGTTAGTTAATGAACCAGTTGTTTACATGTCAAAGGCCAATTTTAGACTTGAAGCTGTGGATCTAATTATTGTAATTAGATGTCTAATTATTGTTTGCATGAGATCTATATAATAGACTCATGGGCTGTATTGTAATTAGTGCTAGAGAGTAAGAGAGCAAATATTAGCTCCTTCAGAGGGAAGAGAGCATGGTGTGTTCCTCCTAGTGCCACAATGCCAAGTGTGGGTGTTGGTTTGGAGAATCAGAAGGATTCTTCATGTATGTAGGATCTTGGTCAGTAGGTGTGCAAGGCCACGTTTGGAGATCTACATGGTAAGTAAGATCATTGATCTGTAGGTGTATGTGTGTGTGAGGTCTAAAGTTTGCAGGTGTGCAGAACCAAGTTGATTTGTAGGTGGCAGCAAGATCAAGGTGACAGCAACACAACAAGTAGCAAGATCAGGTAGGATCTACTTAGAGTATGGTGTGTACTCGATTGGAGAGCAAAGAGGAAGGCAAGTTAGTCCCTTCCAAACTAAGATCATTTGAGTTGTAGGTTGTTGCAAGTTCATGGGAGATCTACTTGGAGTATGTATGTATACTCATATTTGGAGTGCGTGGAGCACTTGTGTACTGGCAGTAGTGATACTAACTAGTGGTACTGGTAGTAGTGGATAATGACTGGTTGGAGGTGAACACCAACTCTATGTTTGAGTTGTGTGTTAGGACCGTAAGAGAGAGAGTGAGCTCTTGAAGAGATTTACTATTTATGCCCTAGAGGTGTGGGATCCCTAGAGGTGTGTAAGGAAGAAGAACTGTGGCAATCTTATTTGTTGTATTTCCTTCTGGAAGAGTATTAATAAAATTGGGTATTGTCTCTCATATTCTGTGTTATTTCTGATTTCTAGTTACTTGTTACTTCTGGTTTAATTCCACATGTTAAGTTGCTTGGTAATCAATGGTGCTTCCTAGATCTTGACAGTTGGTATTAGAGCATGTTTGTTGTTCTAGATTCCTGACAAGTTGGTATCAGAGCTAAGGTTGTAGGGAGCAGATTTGTGTTTGGTTACAGGACACTCTCAAGGGTTTCTGATTGAGTGGGAGTAGAGCAATGGTAGAAGAAAGTAAGCTAAGAATGGAGAAATTGAAAAGCATGAATGGTCAATAACGGTGTTATGGAAAGAAAGAGCAGGAAAGGAAAGATTGTTGGTTGGTAGCAGATCAGCATGAAAGAATTGAAGAAGCAGATGTAGTAGGTGTTGTTGCACAGGATGCTCTGGGAGGTTTCTTGGATAAAGTAGAATCTTGTTTTATAGATTCTATTACCTCTTTCCATGCAGCTCGAAATAGAGTATTTTTCCATGTTAAGGTCTATGGAGACTTTGGAAAGATTTATTTAGGGGCTGGTGTGCCTTGCCAAATAATTGGCAAAGGGGAAGTGAAGCTGAAATTGCAGGCAGCCAACACATGGGTGTTGAAGGAGGTCATGCAGGTCCCAGTCTTGAATATGTGGCTAATTTCTTTAGGAAAGTTGGGTGATGAGAGATGCACAAAAACTCTTACAATGGATGCACTTGAATTAGCGTGTGGTAAGAAAGCAGGTACTCCTTATCTACTTGCTTATATTACTGATTTTTTTTGTTGCAAAGATGTGGCTTTGTAGGCTTGGTCAAATGAGCAAGAAGGAGATGCATGTTCTTAAGAGGAAGTCAGATGTCTTTGACAGACTTAAGAACTAGAAAGCCTTGGTGTTTCTGGAGGAGATGATGGACAGAGATCAGTGGAGAAGGTTAGACATCTCTGAGCAGGGCAATTTGGATAGGGTTTTGATCCATGGAGAGCTCGCAGGTAAAAAGTCATCACTCACAAGCGAACACAGTTACCAGCATCGGTCAAGGGGAACTAGCATCGAACAGATAGGTGCCGATGTCGGTCATGTGCAGATCAGAGCTAATGGTGTCAGGCAGGGTGTCTATTGGCATTGATAAGGGAATTGATGTCGGTGACCAGGTAAGATTAATGTCGATCAGAAAATTGATGTTGATAGAAAGGACAGTTGCATGGGAACCGATGTCGATCGGATGCAGACTATGTGGTGATCGAGGTCGGTCACTGTAACAAATTTTGGGTGGACAGCAAGCTGTCAAGGAGTCTCAAATGCCCATATGGAGGACTGAAAGGGTAAGTAAGCCTCAAATTTGTTGTTCCTCTTCTTTATACTCATTGCTCACTACAGAGTAGGAAGGATCCAGGAAACAGTGGGAGCATGGCATGATTAGGATGCAGAACCAAACGGGAGATTTGGTAGGGTTGCCAGCTAGAAGAAAGCACTGAAAGATGAATGGATTCTTTAGTTAAAGAATAGAGAGAATGGATATGTGAGATAGAAGGCCAGGTCATATGGTCTTGAGGAAGTTGCAGGACAGTGGTACAGGGTTTGACAGGTGGATGACAAAGTAGGGCTTTACTCAATGTTAGTGTAACCATTGTGTTTGTCTTACCAGGTGGATGATGGCCATGACATTATCCTGTTACTGTATGTGGAGGATGAGCTTGGTGCAGGTTCAGACATACAGGGTTTTGTTGAGCTAAAGGTAAGGTTAGTTCAGTGGTTTGCCATGAAGGATTTGGGAGCAGCAAAATTCTTTGGCATGAGTAATCCTAGAGACAGGGAGATTACAAGTTGATGTTGTCACATGATGATTGTGTGAAGGTAGTGTAGGATGCAGAATAGGGCAGCACACTTATGGATGGACATTTCATAGAACAGGGTCCCCAATCACATGATGAGGTTGAGTACGTGTACTCCCTGAGTTTGCCCACGTAGTGGGAGCTGTTAGAAAGTTTGGAGCTGATCTGAGAAAAAAACACTGGAGGGCAATTCAGTGGATTCTTAGGTATCTAAGAGGGACCAGCAGCAGGTCAACATGCTATGTAGGGTCAAGTTCTTTTCTACATGTATTTGTAGATGCGGATGCGGTAGGTTACTTGGATGACAGGAGGTTCACCATAGGGGTTGTGGTGGTTGGTCTTCAAGGTTGAGCTTGAAGAGGGATACAAGCTAGGAAACAGATTAGATGGGGTACAAGTACAGGTATAGTGCAACTGTTTATCTCCAAGTGGGAGATTGTTAGGTTGTGGAGCTAAAAGCTTCAATGATGCAGACATGGAGGAGGTTGCTGAGAGGTTGCTAAGTTGTAGAGCAACCGACGTCGGTTTGATCAACCGACATCGGTCATATACAGTGAGAAGAGCAACAACCGACGTTGGTCATGGATTAGCTGATGTCGATCACCTCCAGGCAGATAGGGATTGATGTCGGTCACCTGTGCAGTTCCAAAACTACCAGTTCACAGATAGTTAGTTAATGAACCGATTGTTTGCATGTCAAAGGCCAATTTTAGACTTGAAGCTGTGGATCTAATTATTGTAATTAGATGTCTAATTATTGTTTGCATGAGATCTATATAATAGACTCATGGGTTGTATTGTAATTAGTGCTAGAGAGTAAGAGAGAAAATATTAGCTCCTTCAGAGAGAAGAGAGCATGGTTTGTTCCTCCTAGTGACATAGTGCCAAGTGTGGGTGCTAGTTTGGAGAATCAGAAGGATTCTTCATGTATGTAGGATCTTGGTCAGCAGGTGTGCAAGGCCAGATTTGGAGATCTGCATGGTAAGTAAGATCATTGATCTGCAGGTGTATGTGTGTGAGAGGTCTAAGGTTTGCAGGTGTGCAGAACCAAGTTGATTTTCAGGTGGCAGCAAGATCAAGGTGATAGCAACACAATAGGTAGCAAGATCAGGCAGGATCTACTTGGAGTACGGTGTGTACTCGATTGGAGAGCAAAGAGGAAGGCAAGGTAGTCCCTTCCAAAGTAATATCATTTGAGTTGTAGGTTGTTGCAAGTTCATGGGAGATCTACTTGGAGTATGTATGTATACTCAGATTTGGAGTGCATGGAGCACTTGTGTACTAGCAGTAGTGATACTGACTAGTGGTACAGGCAGTAGTGGATACTGACTGGTTGGATGTGAACACCAACTCTGTGTTTGAGTTGTGTGTTGGGACCGTAAGAGAGAGAGTGAGCTCTTGAAAAGATTTACTGTTTATGCCCTAGAGGTGTGGGAGCCCTAGAGGTGTGTAAGGAAGAAGAATTGTGGCAATCTTCTTTGTTGTATTTCCTTCTGGAAGAGTATTAATACAATTGGGTATTGTCTCTCATATTTTGTGTTATTTCTGATTTCTAGTTACTTGTTACTTCTGGTTTAATTCTGCATGTTAAGTTGCTTGGTAATCAATGGTGCTTCCTAGATCCTAACAATTGGTATCAAACATGTTTGTTGTTCTAGATTCCTGACACATAGTTATGATCTAGAGTGGTAGGTTCAAAAAACCCTCAAGACCCTTTGAGATTTTTGGATCTAACAAGTTACTATCGTAAAATGTGAAACTTTATGGCAATACTATAACACCACTCACAACTTTGTTGAAGGACTCCTTCCACTAGATTGAAATATATACTAAGGCCTTTGAGAAGTTGAAAGAGGCCATGTGAACCATTCTAGTCTTGGTTACCCTTGATTTTTCAAAAAAAATATTGTTTAATGTGATGCATTATGATATCATAAATTTTTGAAACTTTATGGCAGCATTGCAACACCACTCATAACTTTGTTGAAGGTCTCCTTCCACTAGATTGAAATAGATACTTAGGCCTTTGAGAATTTGAAAGAGACCATGTGCACCACTCTAGTCTTGGTTACCCTTGATTTTTCAAAAAAAAAAAAAATTGTTGAATGTGATGCATTATGATATGGCATGGGGGTAATAGTCATGTAATAAGGAAGACCCTTTACATTTGAGAGTTTTCAGATCAAGGGTAAGAATAGGCTAAATAAAGACTATGAGAAAGAGATGATGGCTATTATTCATGTAGTCAAGCAATGGATACCTTATTTGATAGGTAGACATTTTGAGATAAAGATTGATCATAATAGTATAAAAATATTTTTTTTGAATAATGGTTTTCACCTAAATAATAACACAAATGGGTAACTAAAATGTTGGGATATTAGTGTGAAATCATATTTAAGAAAGGAAAATAGAATGTAGTAGATAATTCCCTATCGAGGAGAGATGAATCCATAGAGTCATTGTTATTCATAATGTCCATTTAGCAAGTTGATTGGTTGGATGAGGTAAAATCAGAATAGGAGTGTGACATGGATACATAACTTTTGATTTAAAATCTAAAAAAAGATTCTAGTCTTGAAAAAAAATATGAGTGGAAAGGGAATATCTTATGGCATAAATATCGCATAAATATAGATTATACATATGTAATAATTTTATCACAAACACAATATCCTTATAGAGCTTCATGCATCCCCAATAGGAGGCACTCATATTTTTAAAAACCTATCATACAATCAAGCAGGATTTATTTTTGGAAGGACTCAAGGGGGATATACAAAAGTTTGTGGTTAAATGTAGGGTATGTTATCTTAATAAGGGTGAAACAATTAAGACTCCATATATTTTACAACCCTTATCCATTCCTAGCTAGAGGTGGGAGGAGGTTTCCATGGATTTCATTATAGGTTTACAAAGGTCAGAATTTTTAATCAGTAAAAATGTCATCATGGTAATTATGGATAGGCTCACAAAATATGTCTATTTTTTCTCTTTATTACAACAATTTATATCTAGTACAGTCACTACTACTTTTCTAGATATAATTCAAAAGATGCATGAAACCCCCAAGATCATAATAAGTGATCATGATCCAATCTTTACCAATAATTTTTGGACTAATTTATTCTTATGTTTAGGTACTCAATTGGATCATAGATAATTATATCATCCTCAATATAATGGGAAAATAAAAGTTGTCAATAAATTCCTAGAGGATTAAAATCATTATTTTAAATTCATTGTGTCAATCCAAGTCATAAACTTCATGAGAAGTGGCAAGAAACTCCTCATTCTAGCTCAAAAAAACTATTTACATGATTATCCCTATTTGAATACCTTAAAATTGATTGGGACCAGGTCTGATGATTGAAATTAATTTTAATTAAATAATTCATGCCTCTCCATGAATTGGTTGTAGGCTTGGTCACCTAGAAACACCTAGAAATGAGCCGTCATCGTCTACAGTCTAGAAAGCCTCTCTTTCATGCACCCTACACACTTGGCCTCAAAATTGGAATCTTTTTTCATGAAAATATATGGGAATAAGTGAATTAAACCTTTAAATACCATCCATGTCCTTATAATCACCAAGGACACCTTAAAAATATGTTCACTTTAAGTTTTCACACTTCTCCCTAGCTTGTTCATTAGGCCAGTTTTGACTGGCCAAGTTAAAGTACCTAATTTTAAAACTTATAATTTTCTCCTTGGAATAAAATTTACATAGGGTGTTATTATAAGTTCTGATATTCCTCCCAAACTTTATTTCATTTATTGAAACCTCTTGTAGCCTACACAACACAAAAAATGGTCAAAAATAGACTGTTCTTGCCATGTCCATACAAGTTCCTACAAATCATCCTAGTGGGAAGTATATTGAGTAATTAATATACAATATTTAAAGGTTTAATGTCCAAACTAGTTAATTTGGGTGCATCTCCAACCTCATTTCCACAAACTAGTCAAGGCAAGGGTTTACAAGGGTTTTAGCTTGTTTTCACTCTTAAGGTTCGTTCATAAAACTCTGACATCCAAATTATATAAAAATTACAAAAACATGGCCTTCAATACCCCAAAAAACATCCTTTAATTCCCTTGTCACCCACGTAAAGCCTCATGAAATATACGAGTGCTCAAACCTAGCCTATCAAGCTTATCTCCTTTATTGCAATAGGCCTGAAGGGTTTCTAAGCCAAAAACTGCTTCTCCAAGGTTTACTTTACATGTTGGAAGATTGGAAACATATTTTTAGACCCCATGAACATTTTCAAATGCATTATAATTATTTTAAAATAATAGAATCGAAAGTGACTCATCATTTGAAACTAGGCCTAGTCATGTTCGTATACGTTTGATTGTAACTTAAGGCCAAACTAGACTTTTATGGCTTTTCTATACCTCCTGATAGCCCTAAAACACCTAATTTCATCCCATAAACATTTTTATATGCATTATAAATCTCACCTAGGTCTATAATTAGCAATAATTTCTCATTTGGGCATTTAGGCCTGGTCATGCCTAGTAGGTTTGCTTGCAATCTTAAGAGGTTTAGACCTCTCTATTCAGTTTCATCTCTATTTTATGTGTTTATATGTTTTTTATATGTAAATAAACTTATCATAACCTTTTTAAAATTTCCCATGTCTCCTGGCTTGATGCTTTTCCTTACTCACCAATATCTACTTGTCTTGGTATAAGGGGAAGTGTCCCCTATTTGAGACAAAATAGGGGGAACTTCCCCTATTTATATAAGACAATTTGATATTGGAAATGATTCATAAATTATTAAATATTTCCTCCACAAAATTTTATCCTTTAAATGTAAGCATATATCCTTCAAAAGATGCAAAACCTAAAACTAGACTCCTCACATAACAGACTATGCAGGGTTTTGACTATGTATGCTTGATTTTGAGCTCCTTATTTGTTCAACACCCATTGTGAGAGTGTCATGAGATAATTTTAGTAATGATTAAGGTTCATGTAGCTTAAAAATATCTTTAAATTATTTTGGTTTTACAACACCTTGAGTTCACAAACTAAGCCTGCTCTTGTCATGACTATGAACTCTACCTTTTTGGATTCCTATAGGTATGCATGTAGTTGGAGTTTGAAAACAAAGATTAAAATATATTTATAATCTCCACATATACTTTTTCAATGGTTTTAATCTCTTTACTTATCCCTATCACTCTTCACACCTTCTCAACCTTGATTGGTATAGAATGAACATAATCTATGCTTGACTGTATTTCCTATTTCCTTGGTCAAAATTTGAACCCCATAGGTGTATTGAATGGCTTAACCCTAGATACAGTGATTTAAAACCCTCATGGAGTCCTAAAAGGTCATTTTAAACTTTCTTAAACCCATTCCTACCACCTTTTATATGTTAAGCTTCATCAAACATACTCTCTTTGATCTCTAGCTGCTCAATCATAATTGAGTGTATTTCCTATCCTAGAAAGAGACCTGTAGGTGTTGAATGTGATCTAGGCTTTGTATCAAAGGTGAGTAGACCATTATTTATTTCTCAAAGATTAATTTGGCACTATTTTTCACATATATGTTTCACCTTCATGCTTTCAAACATTTATACACACTCCTTTCCACTCACTGCCTGTTCACTGAGACACTTTGCACTTTGACCCAGTTGTCGGTCATTTTGCTCCTTGAGATTTGGGTTAAGATGTGGAAATGATTCCATTGAACCAAAAAAGGTCACTTGACATTTCTCTATCTTTAAATAATTTTGAGTGTCCTAAAACCAAACCTAAGACTCGTGCTAACTCATTGTTCTGTATACCATGGTTGTAGGTGTGCATTTCCTTGTATGTAGACACCTGTAGGTTACCATGGTACTTGCAACACTCAATATAAAAATTCTATTGATGGAATTCCTTATATGTGTATACCATTCAACTCATTTAAGCATCCCATTCATGGGTGAATATTCTATTTTCTCTTAAGATGTTAAAAGTCATTAAAGCCTTCAAACCTGTAGATATCATTAAAGGAATTCAATGCATATGTTGGCAAATTTGAGTCTCATAACAACCAATGTCCATTTCTTAACTACCCTCTAAACTTTTCCAAGTCATTATTATATGATATAGATATAATATTAGTGCATTAAAAATTCTCAAAGGTCAATATGACACTATTATATGTTATCCACAAAAGGGTGTTGGTTCTCTATTTTATCATAGGGTTTTGATCTCTAACACAGTTATATCATTTATTTGGAAGTGAGCTTCATTCCTTGCTTGGAAATCTACCCTTACAAACAAGTCATCCATTCTATTTTACTATGTCAAGACAATGAATAAGGTTCATCATATGTTTCAAACTCTCCATATGACTTATAAACTCTCTGCTCAAGCCACTTGTAGGTGGTGATTCTCAGTATACAAGCAGGTTTAGCTTGGGCAGTGGTCATGGACCATATGCATTGTAATAAGACTCTATAGGTCTAATTTCTCTCTCAAAACCTTCCAATTATCCTTTCACCTCTCAAAATATTGAAACCCACACTAAGGCTCTGATGACATCATCATGGTTCTTGTATGTGTGCATTGGTTGTATGTATGGGTAGTGAGTGCCTAAAATGGAGAAAAAAGATGGTAAAATTTCCTCATTGGTAGATAAACTCAAAATAAACCTTCAAATTAATTATCCCCATCAAAAACATCTCAAAAAAAGATACAATACATCTTCTCCAATGTGAAAATTGCTTGTAAACAAGAACTACATGGTAAGCCATGATGTAATGGTTGTATATGTGACATGTGAACTTGAAAACCATGAGAATTACATTAGAGACTGAATATTAAAGGTGAAGAGGGAATAAATAACACTTTTAAAACATTTAAATGAACTTAACACAACTTTATGAAGCCATGGAGAAGCACAAAGTTCCTAAAAATGGTGAAAATTGCCCACTACACTCAAAAGAGATCGATCTACAAATTTGAGTTTATTGGCTAATAAAAACACCATAAAACATGAGAAAAATCATGTGCAAAATTTTAGGAATAATTTAACATCATTTAGGAGAAAATTCAATAGCTATATTGTATATAATCTCCCAAACAAGATCAAAACCTATAGGGTACACGAAATAGCTAACAAATTTGCATAGTCAAATTCATAAGGATGGTTTATGAAGCACATACCACCATTATTAAAAATTATTATATTCAAATTAAGTATTTGTTTCTAATTTAACCTCCCCAAATCATTTTCCTTGAAACATCCTAAGTTGTTTATACCAAGCAAAAACCTAAAAGTCACTTCTACTTGCCAAGAAGTGTGAAAAGAGAGATGAATGGTTTTGAGAAATAAATGACACTTCCAAATCAAACCAAGCATGAAATTTAGAATGGGGAAGCTGAAGAGGCACTTCTTAACTATTTCCCATGTGGCACACTTCCCAAGGAGGTTGTACAAGTGCCAAACTCTTCTTTTCCTTAAAGAAAAATTCCCTTTCGTCTGCATAACCTACCACTTTTCAATTGTTTCAGTTACTTAAGACCTATAAGGACACATTGGACATGACATCAACCTTCAACTTTCCCAAAAAACCTATACAAAGCATTAAATGCACCTTTTTGACACCTAAAATGACCCAAAATGATAAATGGACAAAAAAACTAATTGACCAAAGCTAATATAACATTAATTGACATCAATTAAACTATAATACACATTATGACACTAATATTACACCTCTTATAGACCTATAAAGTCAATTTTTTATCTATAGGTGTCCCAATTTGACTTAAAATTAAAATTTGGTCAACAAATTGGTGACTCGTAGGGGTAGTATTCCTGCTATACTAACTAGACGAGTAGCCTTATCAGTCCATTGGGCTTAGGAGTCATCTAAATCTTGATACAAACAAATAAATATTTGTCCATTGACCATTGACCAAGACAAGACAACTAATGACTACCTCAAACACAAAAATCAATGGACACAAACAACAAAGAAAGCAAACACACACACACACACACACACACACACACACACACATGTGCTCAAAGCACTTAGGGGAATCTGGAAACAAATTTTATGTACAACTAACAATTAGTTATACCTCCCTTTCTAGGATCAAATGGAAATTTTCTTGAGTCTCTTTTTACATGATATGCATGAGGGTGCCAAACATGTTGCTCTTTAGATTGAACATTTGATATACCAGACCTATTACTTGGTACTTCACTTGAAATGTTCTCAAGTATATCATCTTCAAATAGCTCTCCAATGTAGACATATTACTCCTGACCTTATACACATACTTCATGTTGCTACCTACTCTCATTTTTATGATCAACCTTCATCTTCTTTGTAGGCATGGTCTCAAAAGGAATGATCTCTTGTTCTTTAAAATATTGATGCCAATAGATATTTGTCTTGACCTCCAAAGGCTAATATGGTTTTTTTTATTGCTTACCTATGACATGTTGGACAATGTCATCTTGCTCATCTACGACATCTTGAACAATGTCATCTTTCTTACCAACACTTGTAACCAACTCTAAAGGAGTTGTAGACCCCTTGAGAGATTCAAATTCTTTGAAAATGTCTTCAAATCTATACCATAAGTCATTATCTTCACTTTGATCAGCATCATGAAGGATAAAAACAAGAGAGACTCTTTCATCTTCTTCTTTAGACTTTAATAGGATGTCTTCCAAAATTTCTACTTCAACACAAGGAGTGTATGCCTCATCATCAACCAAACAAAGAGATTCAACACAATAGCTCACCTCTTCTTCATCACTTAGGACCTCTTGAGGGATTTCAAATTGCACCTCAACTATCATAATCTGACCTTATTTGTCAATGGCTGCAATATCTTCAATCTCCTTCTTAGTGATGCCAAGACTAAGCATTTTAAAATATGGAGACCTAGCCCAATAAGGCCGATAAGGATATGCACTTTCTTCAAGTAAAAGTTCTAAATTTTCCTCAAACAATTTATCTTCTTAAGGTTCCCACGCCATAGGTCCATCAAGGCAAAGGGTGATTGGATGAGGATAAAAGGAACTAGTTTTTGGAGGTGTAACATATGGCTCAAAATTAGATTGAAAATGTAAAGTTGGGGATTCTTTTGGGGACTCTTAAGGAAGGGGAGGCAGACCTTGGGCTAAAACCACTTGATTTTCTTCCTTCCACTTTAAAACCAATTCATTCACATCTTATTTAGCTTTAGGACTCTCTTGAGGAAGGGAGGATGGGGTGTGTTTAGGCATAGGATCTTCTTTTGGGTTTAAAACTTCCATCACACCTTGACTTAACAACTTCATTTTTGACTCTAAATCTTCGATTTGATTGGAAAAGTTCTCTTGGAAAATTATTTATTGAATATCATATGAATCATCATGAGTATGAATAATACATTATGGTTGACATGGAACACATGAAGCTTCATGAGGAAGGGTTGGAGGGACTTGCAAAGGAATAACTCTATTCTCCATTTCACACTCCTTGACCATGCTTATATCTTTTTTATTTCCACATGATTCTAATATTACTCCAGCTTAGGATGTTAGGATTAGAAGTATTTTCTCAAGGAAGGCTAGGAGAGGTTTGTATAGGATCAAGAGTCTTCTCAACCTCACACTCTTTTTCAAGACTTTTCTCCTCTTTCCTTCCCCATGCCTCCACTATCTTACTCTAGCTTAGGACATTGGGATTATGAGTCTCTTTTTGAGGTGGTGGGGATACGATATGAGAGGGAAATTAGGGTTTGAACTCAACATATTTAGATGATAACATGGAATGATGCAAATTAATATTATCCAACTCAATTTTCCTAGCAAGATTAGTTACAAACACAAGATTTCTCCTTTCAACTCCCTCTTCTAACTGATTGGGAAAAGGATGAGTTTGATATCTTTGATTTGGCTCATGTGTAGGGGTCATATATGGATAATAAGGAAAATTTGAGAAGTGGATATGAAGGCTAGTAATTTTGGTGAGCTTGTCTTTCATGAACCCCTAGCCTATCCTCTAGGGTAGAAACTAGGCCACTCACATCAAGCATCTCACTTGTGAGCCTTTGCCAATTGGCTCTCTCAATAGGTACCCACTCTCTTTTGACCAAATTTAATGCTTCTATAACCTTATGAATGAAATGATTAGTAATATCTATAACACATCCCCTTTGAGTATCATGATCCAACATATACCTTTCATATCCCAAGAGTGTCTTTTTGAAGGTAGAAATGGGTTGGCTTGAGGATTGGCTAGATTGACTAGGAGCAAGACATGAAGAAGGTTGATTGTAGGATTGATATACTTCATGCATGTGCTAAAAAGGATCATATTGGGGTTGATAAAGGCCATATTGAGTCTAGTAAGGATCATGAAAATATTGGCCAAGGACTTGTTCATATTGATAGGGAATGGCACAAGCTTGCAATGTCTCACCAACTAGTAGAAAACAAAACTCAACACCAAAGTCAGCCATGAAATTTCATTGAAATAAAGAACATAAAGAAATACATTGTTAACAATTTTCAAATGATAACTTAGGATAATTTACTAGCTGATGTATCATCAGAGTCGCCATTGATGCTTTGATAGATGCCTCTAAAGGCTATTTTTTAAGAGACAACACCAAAAATCTCTCAACTTCTTTGACCAAGCATCCCATCAGGTGTGAAAAAACTATTTTCACTTGGATTTTCACCTTTTGAGGAGATAAAAATATCTCCTCATCTGATTGGCACAATGGAATCACATCTAAGCTTGTGGATAACCTAAGGAATGAGGTGAATCTCTAGATAGGGCTAGCTCTTTTAATGTACCACTTTGGATTGTAATTATTACTAAACTTGGGGGGTGAGAAGGGAGAGATATAATTGAAATAAAAATAATATAAGGGTGTTGATACAGCAAATAACATGATGGCATCCAACCATATGCATGTTACACTTGAAATCAAAGGATAAATTGAACATACACTTCTCCAATCTTCATCTTCTCACATCAATGTTACATTGTGAGGTTATGGATGAATGTGCAAATCTAGGAGGAATATAAAAGAGGCCTATGAGGGAACTAATGAATATGATAACTCACTAAATCTTATACATTTCCTATAACACTTCACATGCCCTGCAAGAAGAAACTTTCCAACTGCAAATAGATGATAGAATGACATAACATGTTAAGGATTACATAGTCTTCACTTATACAAAATAAAACATTCCGAATGAACATAATAAGAATATTCATGTAGAATGTAAACATCATTAGTCTTATTTATAAAAAGGTATACATTTTATCAGGGTTTTGCCATCCTTAAGTGGAGCATAGAATACAATGGCCAAAATAGCTAGTTCTTATAAAACTTGAGAGGGAGATAAGAAGAGAGAAGTTAAAGGGTAAAAAGGACACTTTTAAAGCTGAAAAAATTATTTATTTATGCATGATAATGGTATTTTGGGTGAAAAATTCAAGGTTAAGATCTACAAGTGTCAACCCAAGTCATAAACTTTACAAAATGTGGCAAGAAACTCCTCATTTTGGCTCAGAAAAACTACTTGCATGATTATCCCTATTTAAATGCTTTAAAATTGATTGGGAATAGGTATGATGATTTTAATTAAGTATAATTTCATTGATGATTTATCTCCATGTATTGGTTTTAGGCATAGTCACTTGGAAACACTTAGAAATGAGCCATCATCATCTACAGTCTAGAAAACCTCTCTTTCATGTACCCTGCACACTTGGCCTCAAAATTGGCATAAATTGTTCATTAAAATACATGGGATAAATTTAATGACACTTTTAAATACCCTAAATTACCTTATAATCACCAAGGACACCTTAAAAATTGATTCACTTAAAGTTTTCACACTTCTCCTTAGTTTGTCCATTAGGCTAGTTTTGACTGGCTGAGTTGAAGAATTTGGTTTGGACACTTAGAAGTTTTTAAATGGAATAAAATGGATATATATAGTTATTAAAAGTCTTGATATTCCTCCTAAACTTTATTTCACTTCTTGAAACCTCCTGTAGCCTACATAACACAAAAAATGGTCAAAATAGCATGTTTCTATCATGTCCTTACAAGTCCATACAACTCATCCTAGTGGTAATTATCTTGAGTGATTAATATTCAAGTTTTAAAATATTTCATGTCCAAACTAGTTCATTTGGGTGCATCTCTAAACTCATTTCCATAAACTGGTCATAGGCAAGGGTTTGTAAGGGTTTTAGCTTGTTTTCACTCTTAAGATTCGTTCATAAAAATATGATTCCCAACCTAAAAAAAATTCAAAAAACATGGCCTTAAATACCCCTGATAACATTATTGAATTCCCTTGGCACCAATGCAAAGCCTCGTGAAAGATATGAGTTCTCAAACCTAGACTATTAAGTTTGTCTCCTTTATTTCAATAGGCCTAAAGGGTTTATGAGCCAAAAATGGCTTCTCCAAGGTTTCTTTTTCATATTTTAATATTTGAAACATCTATTTTCACCCAATGATCATGTTCAAAGTCATTATAACCCTTTCCAAATATTATAATTGAAAGTTATAATCATTCCAAACTAGGCCTAGTCATGTTTGTGTAGGTCTAACTGTAACTTAAGGCCAAACTATCCTTATATGGATTTTCCTTGTCTCCTGATAGCCCCAAAAAGCCTAATTTAATCCCATAAACATGTTTATATGCATTTTAAATCTCACTTATGTCTAGAATTGACAATGACTTCTCATTTGGGCATTTATGCCTACTCATGCCTAGTAGGTTTGCTTGTAATCTTAAGAGGTTTATACTTATTTTTTTAATTTAATATAACTATGAGGTGTTTTATATGGTTTTTTATATTTAAATAAACTTATAATAACCTTTTTAAAAGGTCCCATGGCTCCTGGTTTGTTACTTTGCCTTAATCACCAAAATCTACCAGTCTTGGTATAAAGGGAAGTGCCCCCTGTCTGAGAAAAAATAAGGGGAAATTGCCCTATTTTTATAGGCCAATTTGATATTTTATAGGATAAATAAAGTATTCATTATTTCCTCCACAAAATTTTATCCTTTAACTCTGAACATATATCCTTCAAAAGTTGTAAAACCTAAAACCAGACTCCTCACATAACAGACTATGCAAGGTTTTGACTATGTATGCTTGCTTTTGAGATCCTTATTTGCTCAACACCCAATGTGAGAGTGTCATGATATCATGTTATTCATTATTAATTTTCATGGATATTAAAAATATCTTCTGTTGTGGTGTGGAGCTAAAAGCTTTAACTGTTTGCAGACACTAGAAGGAAGGATGCTGAAGAACCAGAGCCACCGGCGTCGGCAGTATGACCGACGTCGGTCACAGACAGTGGAGAAGGAAATTGGTGACGGTAGGGAGTCAGCCGACGTCAACAGCACCAGACAAGCAGGGACCGGCATCGGTCGCCTGTGCGGTCCAAAACTATTCGTTGCACGAGCAGTTAGTTAGTTGAACTGAGTGTTTGCATGCTAAGGGCTAATTTAAGTCGCAGGCTATGTGTCTAATTTTAGTAGTTAGAGTTCTATTTTTGTAAGCATGGGATCTTATTTATAGACCCATAAGGCATGTATTGTAATTATGTAAGAAGGCAAGTAAAAGCATTGAAGCTAGCAAGGTCAAGGAGATCAGCTGAAGCATTCAAGGAGGGATAGCAACTCAGGCTTTAGAGTTGTTGTGTTGAGCAAGTGAGAGAGGGAAGAAGGTCTTGAGGTGTGGCAAGCCTTTGAGGTGGAGGAAGAAGTGGCATCTTCCTTATTGTATTTTCTTCTAGTAGTATTTAATACAAGAGTGTGTATTGTCTCTCAAATTCTTTGATGTCTCAAGTTTCTAGCTACTTTATCATTCTGGTATAATTCCGTGTTTAATTGCATATAAGAAAGTAATCAATTGTGCTCTAATTGGTAGAGCTACAGATCCCCTGACAAGTGGTATCAGAGCTACGGTTTGCAGGAAGCAGGGTATTGTTTTTTGATTACAGGGCATTCACAGGGTTTTCTGATTGAGTGGGAGTTCAGCAATGGCAGAAGAAAGCAGGCTACGAATGGAGAAGTTTAACGGCAAGAATTATCAACACTGGAGGATGCAGATTGAGGACTATCTATAACAGAAGGATCTGTACTTACCGTTGGGTGGGGTTGCATGCAAGCCCACAAATATGAAGGATGAAGAATGAAACGTTCTTGATCGGAAGGCTCTAGGTTCCATAAGGTTGAGCCTTGCATCGTCTGTGATTTCTAGCTTATCACAGTGCAAGACAACGGAAGAGTTGATAAAGTCCTTGGCAAATTTATACGAAAAGCCCTCGGCTTCTAATAAGGTATATCTTATGAAGCAGCTATTTACTTTGCAAATGCAGGAAGGTGGATCGGTACATACTCATCTCAGTGATTTCCATGGTTTGGTAAACCAATTAGCTTCAGTCAATATTGTTTTTGATGATGAGGTAAAGGCTCTCTTGATTTTATGTTCTTTGCTTGAAAGTTGGGACGGTATGGTTATGGCAGTAAGTAATTTTGCATCTGCTTCTAAAATCTTAAAAGTTGATGATGTTGTGAGTGTGATCTTGAATGAAGAAATACGCAGGAGAAGCACAGGTGAATCATCAGGGAATGCTCTAAGTGTAGAAAGTAGGGAAAGGCAAAGGGAGAAGGTTGAGCAAGGGAAATCAAGGTCGGGAAGGAGATCTGAGTCCAAAGGTATTACCTGCTGGTTTTGTGGAAGAAAGGACATACAAAGAAGGAGTGTTGGTTGAGAGATAAAGAGAATCAACATGCAGGTATGGGAGAAGCAAAGGATGCAAATATTGTGATGCAGGATGCTCTCATACTTTCTTCAGATAGTCAGGTCGGATCATGGAATTTAGATTCTGGTTCATCTTTCATGCATCCCCAAACAGAGATTTGTTCTACGAGTATGAACAGGGAGACTTTGGAGTTCTTTATTTAGGGGATGGTACGCCTTGTCAGATAGTTGGCAAAGGGAAAGTGTAGCTGAGATTGTAGATTGACAACACGTGGGTGTTGAAAGAGGTCATGCATGTTCCAATTCTGAAGTAGAGTCTGATTTCTGTAGGAAGGTTGGGAGATGAGGGATGCACAATAACCCTCACAGCAGATTCTTGGAAGGTTACCAAGGGAGCACTTGTTCTAGCAAGAGGTAAGAAAGTAGATACTCTTTATCTGTCTACTTGTATTACTGATTCTACTTCTGGTGTAGATTCGAAGATGTGGCCTAATAGGCTTGGTCACAAGAATAGGAAGGGAATGGAAGTTCTTGATTCAAAAGGTATGTGTTCAAATTTGGAATGCATAGATATAGTTCATTATAGAAAGAGGAAATTTGATGCTTTTGACAGGAACAAAGAAGCCTTGGTGTTTATGAAGGAGATAAAGGACAGAGATCAGTCACAGGGGCTGAATAAGTCTGAGCAGGGCAGCATGGATAGAGGTTTGATCCAAGAAGAGCTTGTGGATGAAAATTTCATCACTTACAGGAACACACAGACACCGATGTCGATAGCTTGGCACCGACGTCAGTCATCCAGATACCGACATCGGTCATGTGCAGACCAGCAGGGTCGCTAGGTCGGACAGGAGAAGTCTGACATCGGTCATAAGGACCGACGTCGGCAGGAGGGACACTGGCGTCGGCCAGGGAAACGACGTCGGCAGTCAGGATCAGTGCAGGGAACCGACATCGGTCGGGAGCAGATTGGGAGATGGCCTATATCGGTCACTGGAACGGATGTTGGGTGAATCAATAAGTCTCAAACACCCACGTGGAGGTCAGGAAAGGTATGTGAACCTCATATTCATTGTTCACCTTCTTTATATTGCTTACTGATAGTCATGAACTAGGAAGATGGAAAAAGCAATACAGGTAGAATCCAGAAACAGTGGGAGCTTGGCATGGATGAGGAGTGTGAGTCCTTGGAGAACCAAACAGGTATTTGTTGGTAGTGTTGTCAGCTGGAAGGAAGCACTGGAAAGAGGGATGGATTCCCGTTTTAGAGAAGAGAGTGGATGGATACATGAGACAGAAGGCTATGGTATATAGTCTTGATTATGCTGCAGAACAATGGAGGTTTGACCATTGTATTTTATCTTTACCAGGTTGGATAATATTAGCTACATTATCTTGTTACTGTATTGTGTTACTTGTTGCAGGGTTTCACATACAGGGAGTTTTCTGAGCTAAGGGTAGAGTTGGTTCAGAAGTATGTCATGGAGAATTTGGGAGCAGCAAAATTCTTGTGGCATAAGATACAGGTATTGCATCACAGGTTTGCGTGGTGGTTGGTCTTCAAGAGTGACATTGAAGAGGGATACAGAGCCTAAGGAACAAAATAGATGGTGTACAGGTATAGGTACAAGTTGTATCTATTTATCTCCAAGTGGGAGATTATTGTGGTGTGGAGCTAAAAGCTTCAACTGTTTGTAGACACTAGAAGGAAGGATGCTGAAGAACCAGAGCCACCAGCGTCGGCAGTATGACCGACATCAGTCATAGACAGTGCAGAAGGAAACTGGTGACGGCAGGGAGTCGGCCGACGTCGGCAGCACCAGACAAGCAGGGACCGGCGTCGGTCGCCTGTGCGGTCCAAAACTGTTCGTTGCACGAGCAGTTAGTTAGTTGAACCGAGTGTTTGCATGCTAAGGGGCTAATTTAAGTCGCAGGCTGTGTGTCTAATTCTAGTAGTTAGAGTTCTATTTTTGTAAGCATGGGATCTTATTTATAGACCCATAAGGCATGTATTGTAATTATGTAAGAAGGCAAGTAAAAGCATTGAAGCTAGCAAGGTCAAGGAGATCTATAGGTGTAAGGTCAAGGAGATCAGCTGAAGCATTCAAGGAGGGATAGCAACTCAGGCTTTAGAGTTGTTGTGTTGAGAAAGTGAGAGAGGGAAGAAGGTCTTGAGGTGTGGCAAGCCTTTGAGGTGGAGGAAGAAGTGGCATCTTCCTTATTGTATTTTCTTCTAGTAATATTTAATACAAGAGTGTGTATTATCTCTCAAATTCTTTGTTGTCTCAAGTTTCTAGCTACTTTATCATTCTGGTATAATTCCGTGTTTAATTGCATATAAGAAAGTAATAAATTGTGCTCTAATTGGTAGAGCTATAGATCCCTTGACATCTTCAACTTCTTTTGGGTTTACAACACCTTGAGTTCACAAATTGAGTCTGCTCTTGTCATGATTATGAACTATGCCTTCTTAGATTCCTGTAGGTATGCATGTCATTGGAGTTGGAAAATAAAGATTAAAGGACCTTATAATATCCACATATCCTTTTTCAATTTTTTAAACCTCTTTACTTATCCCTATCACTCTTCACACCTTATCCATCTTGATAGGTATAGATTGAACATAATAACTACTTGACTGTATTTCTTGTTTCCTTGGTCAAAATTTTAACCCTGTAGGTGTCTTGAATGGTTTAACCTAGAATCAGTTCTTAAAACCCCTCATAGAGTCTTGAAAGGTCATTTTAAACTTTATTTAAACCATTCATAGCACCTTTTATAGGCTAATCATCATCAAACATACTCTTTTTGATCTCTACCTACTCAATCATAGTTTATTGTATTTTGTGTCCTAGAAAGAGACTTATAGGTGTTGAATGTGATCTAGGATTTGGATTCAAAGTGAAAATACCCTTATTTAATTCCCATAAATTCATTTGGCATTAGTTTTCACATATATATTTCACCTTCATGCTTTCAAACATTTATACACACTTCTTACCACTCATTGCCTGTTCACTAAGACATTTTGCGATTTGACCCGGTTGTAGGTCATTTTTCTCCTTGAGATTTGGGTTAAGATGCGGAAAGGCTTCCCTTGAACCCACATAGGTCACTTTTCATTCCTCTATCTTGTAATCATTTTGGGTGTCCTAAAACCAAACTTAAGACTCATATTAACTCATTGTTTTGTAAACCCTAGTTGTAGGTGTGTAATTCCTTGCATGTAGACACTTGTAGGTTACCATGGTACTTGAAACACTCAATATCAACATTATATTGATGGAATTCCTACTATTTATATACCATTAATCTAATTTAACCATCCTATTCATGGGTTAATGTTCTATTTTCTCTTAAGATGTCAAAAGTCATTCAAGCCTTCAAACCTATAGATATCATTGAAGGAATTCAGTGCATATGTTGGAAAATTTGAGTCTCATAACAACTAATATCCATTTCTTGACTACCTCTGCACTTTCCCAATTCATTTTCATATGATAGAGATATAATACTAGTGCATTATAAATGATCAAAGGTCAATATGACACTGTTATATGTTATCCACAAAAGGGTGATGGTTCTCTATTTTACACCTTTAGGGATTTGATCTCTAACATAGTTATATCATTTATTTAGAGGTGACCTTCATTCCTTACTTGAAAATATACCCTTAAAAATAAGTTTTTCATGCTCTTTTACTATGTCAACACAATGAATAAGGTTCATCATATGTTTCAAACTCTCCATATGACTTCTAAACTTTCTACTTAGGCCACTTATGGGTTGTGATTCTCAGTATACAGGTAGATTTAGCTTGGACAGTGGTCATGGAATGAACCATATGCATTTTCATAAGACTATATAGGTCTAAGGTCTCTCTAAAAACCTTTCATTTATCCTTTCACCTCTTAAAATATTGAAACCCACACTAAGGCTCTGATGACATCATCATGGTTCTTATATGTGTGCATTTGTTGTATTTATGGGCAGTGAGTGTCTAAAATGGAGAAACAAAGATTGAGAAAGGGTATAATTGGTAGCTAAACTCAAAATAAACCTTCAAATTCATGATCCCCATCAAAAACATCTCAAAATAAGATACAATACATCTTCTCCAATGTGAAAATCACTTACAACCAAGTAATACATGGCAAGCCATGATGTAATGGTAATTTATGTGACATGTGAGCTTCAAAAAAATGATAATTTCCTTGGATAATGAAGATTAAAGGTGAAGAGTTAATCAAAAAACACTTTTAAAATGTTTAAATTAACTTAACACAACTTTTTGAAGCCATGGAGAAGCACAAAGTTTCTAAAAATGGTGAAAACTACCCATTACACTCAAAAGAAATCAATCTACAAATTTGAGGTTACTGGCTAATAAAAAACCACAAAACATGAAAAAAATCATGGGTACCATTGGAGGAATAATTCAACATCATCTGGGAGCAACAACAGTAGCTAGATGGTACAGAATCTCCCAAACAAGATCAAAACCTATAGGGTAAATGAAATAGCTAGAAGATTTGCATAGTCAACTTCATAAGGATGGTTCATGAAGCATAGGTCATTATTATTAAAAATTATTATATTCAAATGAAGGTCTATAAATTTTAATTTAGTCTCCCCAAATTATTTTCTCTAAAATGTCCTGAGTTGTCTGTACCAAGCAAAAACCTGAAAGTCATTTCTACTTGCCAAAAAGGCGTAATGAGAGATGAACTATTTTGAGAAATAAATGACACTTTAAAATAAAACAAACCATGTAATTGAGAATGGGGAATCTGAAGAGAAAATTTTTAATCATTTTCCATGTGGCACACTTCCCAAGGAGTTTGTACAAGTGCCAAAATCTTCTTTTCCTTTAAGAAAACCACCCTTTCCTCTACATCACCTACCACCTTTTAATTTTTTCAATTAATTAAGACCTCTAAGGACACATGGGGCATGACATAAACCTTCACATTTCTAAAAAAAACTATACAAAGCATTAAATATACCTTTTTGATGCCTAAAATGACCTATAATGATAAATGGACATTAAAACTAATTGACCAAAGCTAATATAACATTATTTGACATCAATTGAACTATAATACACCCCATGACACTAATATTACACCCCTTATAGACCTATAAAGTCAAGTTTTTACCTATAGGTTCCCCAATTTGACTTAAAAGTCAAATTTGGTCAACAAGTTGATGACCATAGGGGTAGTATGCCTACTTTACTAACTAGACCAGTAGCCTTATCAACCCATTGGGCTTAGGAGTCATCTAAATATTGAGACAAACAAGGAAATATTTGACCATTGACCAAGACAAGACAACTAATAACTACCTCAAAGTAAAGCACACACAAATCAAAGAAAGAAAACACACACACACACACACACACACATGTGCTAAAAGCACTTACGGGAATCTGAAAACATCTATTATGTACAACTAAAAATTAGTCATACATCCCTTTCTAGGATCAAAGGGAAAGTTTCTTGAGTCTTCGTCTGCATGAGATGGGTGAGGGTACCAAGCATGTTGCTCTTTAGATTGAACACTTGATATACTAGACCTATTCCTTGGCACTTCACTTGACTTGTTCTCAAGAAGATCATTTTCAAATAGTTCTCCAATGTATACATATTCATCCTGACCTTGTACACATACTTCATGTTGTTTCCCACTCTCTTTCTTATGATCAACCTTCATCTTCTTTGTAGGCATGGTCTCAAAAGGAATGATCTCTTGTTCTTTGAAAGATTGAGGCCAACATATATTTATCTTGACCTCCAAAGGCTGATGTGAATTTTTTTATTGCTCAATTATGACATGTTGGACAATGTCATCTTGCTCATCTATGACATATTGAATAATATCATCTTTCTTACCATCACTTGTAACCAACTCTAAAGGAGTTGTAGATCCCTTGAGAGATTCAAATTATTTGCCAATGTCTTCAAATCTTTGCCATAATTCATTATCTTCACTTTTATCAACATCATGAATGGGAAAAACAAGAGATACTCTTTCATCTTCTTCTTTAGACTTCAATAGGACCTCTTCCAAGAATTCTTCTTCAACACAAGGAGTGTATGCTTCATCATCAACCAAACAAGGAGATTCAACACAATAGCTCACCTCTTCTTCATCACTTAGGACCTCTTGAGGGATTTAAAATTAACCTAAGGTGTCATAATCTAATCTTGTTTGTCAATGGCTACAAGATCTTCAATCTCCTTCTTATGATGCTAAGGCTAGGCATTTTGAAATCCAGTGACCTACCCCAAAAAGGTTGATAAGGAGTTGGAATTTATTCAAGTAAGAGTTCTAAAATTTCTTCAACCAATTTCTCTTATTAATTTTCCCACACCATATGTCCATTAAGGCAAAGGTTGATTGGATGAGGATAAAATAAACTACTTGCTGGAGGTAGAACATAGGTCTCAAAATCAGATTGAGAATACAAAGTTGGGGATTCTTTTGGGGACTCTTGAGGAAGGGGAGGAAGACCTTAGGATAAAACCACTTGATTTTCTTCTTTGCACTTTAAAACCACTTCATTCACATATAATTTTTCTTGAGGAATCTCTTGAGGAAGGGTGGATGGGGTGTGGCTAGGTATAGGATCTTCTTTCGGGTCTAAACCTTCCATCACACCTTGACTTAGCAACTTCATTTTTTACTCTAACTCTTTGATTTGCTTGGCTAGGTTCTCTTGGAAAAGTCTTTATTGAATATCATAGGAATCATCATGAGTATGAATAATACATGAGGGTTGACATGGAACACAAGAAGATTCATAAAGAAGGGTGGGAGGGACTTGCATAGGATCAACTCCATTCTCCATTTCACACTCCTTGACCATGCTTCTATCTTCTTTCTTTCCCCATGATTCCACTATTTTACTCCAGCTTAGGATGTTAGGATTAGAAGTATTTTCTTGAGAAAGGATGGGATAGATTTGTATAGGATAAAGAGTATTCTCAACCTCACACTCTTTGTCAAGACTTTTCTCCTCTGCCTTTCCCCATGACTCCACTATCTCACTCTAGCTTAGGACATTGGGATTATGAGTCTCTTTTTGAGCTATTGGGGATGCAATATGAGAGGCCAATGAGGGATTGAACTCCACTTATTTGGATGATAACATATACTTCTGAAAATTCATATTAGCCAACTCAATTTGCTTATCAATATTAGCTTCAAACACAAGATTTCTCCTTTCAACTCTCTCTTCCAACTGATTGGGAAAAGGATGACTTTGATAGCTTTGATTTGGCTCATTAGTAGGGGTCATATATGGCTGATAAGGAAACTTTGGGAAGTATATATAAAGGCTGGTAAGTTTAGTGATAATGCTTTTCATGAACCCCTAGCCTATCCTCTAGGGAAGAAACTAGGCCACTCACATCAAGCATCTCACTTTTGAGCCTTTGCCAATTGGCTCTCTCAATAGGTACCCACTCTCTTTTGACCAAATCTAATGCTTTTCTCACCTTATGAATTAAATGATTAGTAATCTCTATACCATATACCCTTTGAGTATTAATATCTAACATATACATTTCATATCCCAACATTGTCTTCTTGAAGGTGGAAATGGGTTGGCTTGAGGATTGGCTAGGTTGACTAGGAGCAGGACATGGAGAAGGTTGATTATTGGACTGATATACTTTATGCATGGGTTGACAAAGATCATATTGGGGTTGATAAAGTTCATATTGAGGCTGGTAAGGATCATGAAAATATTGACCAAGGACTTGTTCATATTGATAGGGAATGGCACAAGCTTGCAATGTCTCACCAACTTGTAAAAAATAAAACTCAACACCAAAGTTAACCATAAAATTTCATTGAAAGAATTAAAAAAAATAAATAAATTGATAAAAATATTTAAAGGATAACTGGACCTACTTGACCAGTTGATGTATCATCAGATTCACCATTGATGCTTTGCTAGATGCCTGCAAAGGCTATTTTTAAAGAAATAACACCAAAAATCTCTCTACTTCTTGGACCAAGAGTCCCATCGAGCATGCCAAAAAATATTATCATTTGTATTTTCACCCTTTGAGGAGATAAAAATCTCTCCTCATCTAGGTAGCATAATTCAATCACCTCTAGGCTTGTGGACAACCTAAAGAATGAGGTGAATCTCTAGATAGGGCTAGCTCCTTTAATGTACCACTTTGGATTGCAATTACTACTAAACTTGGGGGGTGAAAAGGGAGAGAGATAATTGAACAAAAACTACTCTAAGGGAGGTGATACACCAAATAATATGATGACATCTAACCATATGCATGTTACACTTGAAATGAAAGGATAAACTAAACATACACTTCTCCAATCTTCATCTTCTCACATGAATGTTACATTGTGAGGTTATGGATGAATGTGCAAAGCTATGAGGACTAGAGAAGAGGCCTATGAGGGAACTAATTAATATTATAACTCACTAAATCTGATACATTTCCTATAACACTTCACATGCCTTTCAAGAAGAAACTTTCCAATTGCAAATAGATGATAGAATGAAATAACATGTTAAGGAATCCATAGTTTTCACTTATGAAAAATCAAACATTCCAAATTAACACACTAAGAAAATTCATGAAATAGGTAGACATCAGTATTATTATTTATAAAAAGGTATAAATTTGAGTAGGGCTTCACCATACTCAATTGGAGCATAGAATACAATGGCCAAAATAGCTAGTTCTTATAGAACTTAAGAGAGAGATAAGAAGAGAGAAGTCCAAGGGTCACAAGGACACTTTTCAAGATAATAAATTTATTTATTTATGAATGAGAAGGGGATTTGGGTAGAACCATGAAATTTTAAGATCTACAAGTGTCAATCCAAGTCATAAAATTTATAAAAAGTGGTAAGAAACTCATTATTCTGGCTCAGAAAAACTACCTGCATGATTAGCCCTATTTGAATGATTTAAAATTGAATGGGACCATGTATGATGATTGTAATTAAGTTTAATGTAATTTTTAATTTCTCTCCATACATTTTTTTTAGGCCTAGTCACTTGGAAACACTTGGAAATGAGCCATCATCATCTACAGTCTAGAATACCTCTCTTTCATGCACCCTGCACACTTGGCCTCAAAATTGGAATCAATTGTTCATGAAAATACATGGGAGAAAGTTTATAACACTTTTAAAGACCCTCCATGACCTTATAAGCACCAAGGACACCTTAAAAATCCATTCACTTGAAGTTTTCACACTTCTCCCTAGCTTGTCCATTAGACCAGTTTTGATTGGCTAAGTTGAAAAATTTGGTTTGGACACTTATAAGTTTTTATAGGGAATAAAATGGATATAGGTAGTTATTATAATTCTTCATATTCCTACCAAAATTTATTTAACCTCTTGAAACCACCTGTAGCCTACACAACACAAAAAATGGTCAAAAATAGCATGTTTTTGTCGTGTCCATAAAAGTCCATACAACTCATCCTAGTGGGAAGTAGCTTGAGTGATTCCTATGCAAGGTTAAAAAAATTTCATGGCCAAAATGGTTAATTTTGGTGAATATCTAAACTCATTTCCACAAACTGGTCATAGGCACGGGTTTGCAAGGGTTTTAGCTTATTTTCACTCTTAAGGTTCGTTCATAAAAATCTGACGCCAAACCTACAAAAAAATTCCACAAAAATGGCCTTCAAGACCCATGATAACATTATTGAATTCCCTTGGCACCCATTCAAATCCTCATGAAAGATATGAGTTATCAAACCTGGCCTATCGAGCTTGTCTCCTTTATAATCCTTTCCAAAGATTAGAATTGAAAGTGACTCATCATTTGAAACTAGGCCTAGTCATGTTTGTATAGGTCTAACTAAAACTTAAGGACAAACTAGCCTTATATGGATTTTCCCTACCTCCTGATAGCCCCAAAACACCTAATGTCATCCCATAAACATGTTTATATGCATTGTAAATCTCACCTAGGTCTAGAATTGACAATGACTTCTCATTTGGGCATTTAAGCCTACTCATGCCTTGTAGGTTTGCTTGAAATATTAAGAGGTTTAGACCTATTTTTTAAATTTCATCTCTATATGAGGTGTTTTATATGTTTTTTGAGATTTAACTCAAATTATCATAACATTTTTAAAAGGTCCCATGGATCCTAGCTTGATACTTTGCCTTACCAAAATCTGGCAGTGTTGGTATAAGGGGAAGTGCCCCCTGTCTGAGAAAAAATAAGGAAAAATTACCCTATTTTTCTAGGCCAATTTGATATTTGATATTATTTATCAAGTGTTCATTATTTCCTCCACAAAATTTTAGCCTTTAACTCTAAACAAAGATCCTTCAAAAGTTATAAAACCTAAAACTAGACTCCTCACATAACAGACTGTGTAGGGTTTTGACTATAAACACTTGCTTTAGAGATCCTTATTTGTTCAACACCCACTATGAGAGTGTCATGAGATCATTTTAGTCATGATGAAGTTTTATGGATCTTAAAAATATCTTCAACTTCTTTTGGGTTTATAACACCTTGAGTTCATAAACTGAGTCTATTCTTGTCATGATTATGAACTCTGCCTTCTTAGATTACTATAGGTATGCATGTCATTGGAGTTTGAAAACAAAGCTTAAACAACCTTAAAATATCCAAATATCATTTTTCAATGGTTTTAACCTCTTTCCTTATCCCTATCACTCTTCACACCTTCTCCATCTTGATTGGTATAGACTGAACATAATAATTGTTTGACTATATTTCTTGTTTCTTTGGTCAAAATTTTAACCATGTAGGTGTCTTGAATGGTTTAACCCTAGATGAAGTGCTTAAAACCCCTCATATATTCCTAAAATATCATTTTACACTTTATTTAACCCATTCTTGGCACCTTTTTTAGGCTAAGCATCATCAAACATACTCTCTTTGATCTCTGCCTACTCAATCACAGTTTATTGTATTTCCTATCCTAGAAAGAGACCTGTAGGTGTTGAATGTGATCTAGGATTTGGATTCAAAGTTAACATACCATTATTTAGTTCCCATAGATTCATTTTGCATTAGTTTTCACATATATATTTCACCTTCATGCTTTCAAACATTTATACACACTTCTTTCTACTCACTGCCTGTACACTAAGACACTTTGTGATTTGACCTAGTTATAGGTCATTTTTCTCCTTAGAATTTGGGTTAAGACATGGAAAGGTTCCCTTGAACCCCCATAGGTCACTTGGCATTCCTCTATCCTGTAATCATTTTGAGTGTCCTAAAACCAAACTTAAGACTCATATTAACTCACTGCTTTGTATACCCTACATGTAGTTGTGCAATTCCTTGTATGTACACACCTGTAGGTTACCATGGTAATTAAAACACTGAATATCAACCTTATATTGATTGGCTTCCTGATATTTGTATACCACTCAAATAATTTAACCATCCCAATCATGGGTTAATTTTCTATTTTCTCTTAAGATGTCAAAAGTCATTCAAGCCTTCAAACCTGTAGATATCTATTGAAGGAATTCAGTGCATATGTTGGAAAATTTAAGTCTCATAAAAACCAATCTCCATTTCTTGATTTCCCTCTGCACTTTTCCAATTAATTATTATACAATATAGATATAATACTTGTGCATTATAAATGATCAAAGGTCAATATGACACTGTTATATGTTATCCACAATAGGGTGATGGTTCTTTGTTTTGCACCTTTAGGGATTTGATCTCTAACATAGTTATATCATTTCTTTGGAGGTGACCTTCATTCCTTGCTTGGAAATATACCTTTACAAAAAAAAATCCATACTCTTTTACTATGTCAAGACAATGAAGAAGGTTCATCATATGTTTCAAACTCTCCATATGACTTCTAAACTTTCTGCTCAGGCTACTTGTAGGTGGTGATTCTCAGTATATAGGCAGATTTAGCTTGGACAATGGTCATGGAATGAACCATATGCATTATCATAAGCCTCTATAGGTCTAAGGTCTCTCTCAAAACCTTCCAATGATCCTTTCACCTCTCAAAATATTGAAAACCACACTAAGGCTCTAATGACATCATCATGGTTCTTATATGTGTGCATTGGTTATATGTATGGGCAGTGAGTGTCTAAAATGGAGTAACAAAGATGGAAAAAGGGTCTAATTGGTAGATAAACTCAAAATAAACCTTAAAATTCATGATACTCATCAAAAACATCTCAAGAAAAGATACAATACATCTTCTCCAATGTGAAAATCACTTGCAACCAAGAACTACATGGCAAGCCATGATGTAATGGAAATTTACGTGACATGTGAGCTTGAAAACCATGAGAATTACCTTGGAGACTAAAGTTTAAATGTGAAGAGGGAATCAATAATACTTTTAAAAAATTCAAATTAACTTAACATAACTTTCTGAAGCCATGGAGAAGCATAAAGTTCCTAAAAATGGTGAAAACTACCCATTGCACTCAAAAGAAATCAATTTAAAAATTTGAGGTTATTGGCTAATAAAAACACCACAAAACATGAAAAAAATAATGGGAACCATTGAAGGAATAATTAAACCTCATTTTGGAGCAACATCAATAGTTAGATTGTACAAAATCTCCAAAACAAGATCAAAACCTATAGGGTACACAAAACAGCTAGCATATTTGCATAGTCAACTTCATAAGGATGGTTCATGAGGTATATGCATCCATTATTAAAAATTATTATATTTAAATTAATTTAATCTCCCCAAATTATTTTCCTTAAAATGCCCTGAGTTGTTTGTACCAAGCAAAAACCTGAAAGTCACTTCTACTTGCCAAGAAGGGTGAAAAGAGAGATGAATGGTTTTGAGAAATAAATGACACTTCAAAATCAAACCAAGTGTGTAATTGAGCATGGGGAAGCTGAAGAGGCATTATCTGACTATTTCCCATGTGGCACACCTCCCAAGGAGTTTGTATAAGTGTTAAACTCTTCTTTTCCTTTAGGAAAATTGCCCTTTCTTCTACATCACCCACCACCTTTCAGTTTTTTCAGTTACTTAAGACCTCTAAAGACACACAGGGCATGATCTCAACCTTCAAATTTCCCAAAAAACTTTTACAAATCATTAAATTTACCTTTTTAACCCCTAAAATGACCTATAATGATAAATGGACATTAAAACTAATTGACCAAAGCTAATGTAGCATTAATTGACATCAATTTAACTATAATACACCCCATGACACTAATATTGCACCCCCTATAGACATATAAAGTCAAGTTTTTACTTATAGGTGCCCCAATTTGACTTAAAAGTCAAATTTGGTCAACAAATTTATGACTCATAGGAGTAGTATGCCTGCTATACTAACTAGACCAGTAGCCTTATCAGTCCATTGGGCTTAGGAGTCAACTAAAGATTGAGACAAACAAGGAAATCTTTGACCATTGACCATTGACCAAGACAAGACAACTAATGATTACCTCAAAGCAAAGCACACACAAATCAAAGAAAGCAAACACACAAACACATATGTGCTCAAAGCACTTAGGGGAATCTGAAAAAATCTATTATGTACAACTAACAATCAGTTATACCTCCCTTTCTAGGATCAAAGGGAAATTTTCTTGAGTCTCCTTTTGCATGAGATGGGTGAGGGTGCAAAACATGTTGCTCTTTAGATTGAACACTTGATAGACTAGACCTGTTCATTGGCACTTCACTTAACTTGTTCTCAAGTAGATCATCTCTAAATAGGTCTCTAATGTATACATATTTCTCTTGACCTTGTACACATACTTCATGTTTCTACCCATTCTCCTTCTTATAATCAACCTTCATCTTCTTTGTAGGCATGGTCTCAAAAGGAATGATCTCTTATTCTTTAAAAGATTGAGGCCAATAGAGATTTGTCTTGACCTTCAAAGGCTGATGTGGATTTTGTTCTTTCTCACCTATGACATGTTGGACAATTTCATCTTGCTCATCTATGACATCTTGAACAATGTCATCTTTCTTACCATAACTTGTAACCAGCTCTAAAGGAGTAAACCCCTTGAGAGATTCAATTTTTTTGCAAATGTCTTCAAATCTCTACCATAAGTCATTATCTTCACTTTGATCAACATCATGAATGGGAACAACAAGAGATACTCTTTCATCTTCTTCTTTAGACTTCAATAGGATCTCTTCCAAGATTTGTTCTTCAACACAAGGAGTGTATGCTTCATCATCAACCAAACAAGGAGATTCAACACAAGAGCTCACCTCTTCTTCATCACTTGGGACCTCTTGAGGGTTTTCAAATTTCACCTCAGATATCTTAATATAATATTTTTTGTCAATGGCTGCAATATCTTCAATCTCCTTCTTAGTGATGCCAAGACTAGGCATTTTGAAATCCAATGACCTAGCCCAATAAGGCTGATAAGGAGTTAAAATTTATTCAAGTAAGAGTTATGAATTTTCCTAAACCAATTTATATTATTAAGGTTCCCACACCATAGGTCCATCAAGTCAAAGGGTGATTGGATGAGGATAAAAGGAACTAGTTTCTGGAGGTAGTATATAGGGATCAAAATCAGATTCTTGAAAGTAGATGATGTTGTTAGTGTAATCTTGAATGAACAAATTCGCAGGAAAAGCACAGAGGAAACATCAAGTAATGCTTTAAGTATTGAAAGCAGGGGAAGGAAAAAAGAGAAGGGCAAGCAAGGGAGATTAAGGTCTAAGTCAAAGATGAGAAGTAGATCCAAATCCAGAAATAGAAGAAAAATAACCTGCTGGAATTGTGGAAAGAAAGGGCATGCAAAGAAAGACTATTGGTTGAAAGTTAAAGAAGAAAATCAGCATGAAGGTAATGAAGAAGCAAAAGTTGCAGGTATTGTTGCACAAGATGCTCTTATATTTTCTCTAGATAATAGAATAGAATCTTGGGTTGTAGATTCTGGTGCCTCTTTCCATGCAACCCCAAATAGAGAATTTTTCAATGATTATGTCTAGGGAGATTTTGGAAAAGTTTATTTAGGGGATGATGAGCCTTGTAAAATTTTTGGCAAAGGAAAAGTGCAGCTGAAATTGTAGAATGGCAACACATGGGTGTTGAAAGATGTCATGCATGTACCCATCTTGAAGAGATATCTGATTTCTGCAGGAAAGTTTGGGGATGAGGGTTGCATAGTAACTCTCACAGCTGAATCTTGGAAGGTTTCCAAGGGTGCACTTGTATTAGCTATAGGCAAGAGAGTAGGTACTCTCTATTTATGTAATTGTATCACTGATTATTCTCTTTTTGTTTTATCTACTTCAGATGTAGATGCAAAGTTGTGGCACTGTAGGCTTGGCCACATGAGTGAGAAGGGAATGAAAGTTCTTAAGTCAAAAGGTAAGCTTTCGTATTTTAAAAGCATAGATCTAGATTTTTGTGAGCATTGTATTTTTGGGAAACAGAAGAGAGTGAGATTTCTCAAAACTGGGTCAACAAAGAAGAAGCACAAGTTGGAGCTTGTTCACACAGACGTGTGGGGACCAGCTCAGGTAGCTTCTATTGGAGGATCACAGTATTATGTTTCTTTCATTGATGATGCTACAAGAAAGGTATGGGTTTATTGCATAAAGAATAAATCTGATGTTTTTGACACATTCAAAAAATGGAAAGCTTTGGTTGAGAATGAAACAAGTTTGAGATTGAAGTGCCTTAGATCTGACAATGGTGGTGAGTACTGCAGCAATAAATTCAAAAGTTATTGTTCTATGAGTGGAATACGTAGGGAAAGGACAGTTCCAAGGACACCTCAGAAAAATGGAGTTGCTGAAAGGATGAATAGAACAATATTGGAGCGTGCACGGAGTATGAGGTTGCATGCTAGTTTTCCCTTATAGTTTTGGGCAGAAGCTGTAGATACTGTGGTTTACCTGATTAATAGAGGACCCTCTACTAATCTAGATGGTGGAATTCTAGAAGAGGCTTGGACAGGTAAAAAGGTAGATCTTTCATTTCTCAGAGTTTTTGGTTCTAAAGCTTTTGTGCACATTGATAAAGAAAATAGAAAGAAGCTGGATGCTAAATCTATGAGGTGCAATTTTATTGGTTATGGCTCTGGAGATTTCAGATTCCAATTGTGGAATCTAGGAACTAACAAAATAATTAGAAGCCGTGATGTTGTTTTCAATGAGAAGGTGATATACAATGATCAGCTTAAGAAGCTGAATAATACTAAGCAGAGCAATGCTGATTTGGACGAGGTGATGATCCAAAATGAGCTCGCAAGAAAGAATAATCACTTACAGGAAAACACAGACACTGACATCGGTTAGGCAAGAACTGATGTTGGTCATACATGAACCGACATCGGTCAGACAGTAATCAATGTCGATCACACAGGAACTGACGTTGGTCAGGTACAGACCCAGAGATGACTAAGATCGGTCACTGACAGAGAATTTGGGCAGATAGCAAGCAGTGAATGAGTCTCATACACCCATGAGGAGGTCAAAAAGGGTAAGTAAACCTCCAATTCGATATTTCCCTTTTTTATTCTACTTGTTGCTCACTGATAGTGGAGAACCAGAGAGTTTTGATGAGGTAATGCAGGTAGAATCCTAGAATTAGTGGGAGCTTGGCATGAAAGAGGAAATTGATTCCTTGAAAGAGAACCAAACGTGAGATTTGGTTGAGTTGCTAGATGGAAAGAGAGGACTGAAAAACAAATGGGTTTACACTTTAAAGGAAGGTGAGAATGGACAAATGAGACATAAGGCTAGGTTGGTAGTAAAGGGATTTGCACAGAAACCAGGTATTGATTTTGGTGAAATTTTTTCTCCTGTAGTAAAGATGACTTCTATTCGGATTGTATTGTCTTTAGTTGCTATTGAGGATTTGCATTTTGAGCAGCTTGATGTTAAGACAACATTTCTTCATGGAGATTTGGATGAAAAAATATATATGGATCAGCTGGAAGGTTTTGAGGTCAAAGGTAAGGAGAAACTTATGTGCAGGTTGAAGCAAAGCTTATATGGTCTTAAGCAAGCTCCTAGACAATGGTATTTGAGGTTTGATAGGTTTATGACTGAGCATGGTTTCAGTAGATGTCAATCTGACCAGTGTGTTTATTTTAAGAGATTGGATAATGGTAGATACATTATCTTGTTGCTGTATGTAGATGATATGCTGGTTGCAGGTTCACACATGCAAGATATTTCTGAGCTTAAGGTAAAATTAGCTCACACATTTGCCATGAAGAATTTGGGAGCAGCAAAGAAAATCCTTGGCATGAGTATCAAGAGAGATAGGAAAAATCATAGTTTGATTTTGTCTCAATAGGATTATGTGAACAAGGTGTTGGAGAGGTTTAATATGAAGGATGCAAAATCGGTAAGCACACCTATGGCTGGACACTTCAAGTTGAGCAAAGAACAGTGTCTTAATTCACATGATGAGGTAGAGTACATGAGTAGAGTTCCATATGCTTCCACAGTTGGGAGCTTAATGTATGCAATGGTATGTACTATACCTGATATTTCCCAAGCAGTGGGAGTTGTCAGTAAGTTTATGGCCAATCTAGGAAAAAAACATTGGAAAGCAGTTCAGTGAATTCTCAGATATCTGAGAGGGACCAGCAGTAGGCATTTGTGTTATGGAGGGTCAAACACCTCTACATGGATATGTAGATTCGGATATGGCAGGTGACTTGAATGGCAGGAGAAACACCACAGGTTATGTTTTCACTGTTGGTGGAATGGCGGTTAGCTAGATTTCAAAGTTGCAGAAGGTTGTTGCCTTGTCTACTACAGAGGCAGAATGCATTGCAGTCACAGAGGCTAGCAAGGAAATGATATGGATGACACAGTTCATGGAAGAGTTGGGAAAGGAGCAAGAGAGTTGCAGATTGTATAGTGATAGTCAAAGTGCAATTTATTTGGCAAAGAATTTAGCCTTTCATTCAAGAACCAAACATATACAGCTTAGGTACCACTTCATTAGACAAGTATTGGAGGATGGTGAGTTGAAGCTAGAAAAGATCCATATAGATAAGAACCCTGCTGATATGTTAACAAAGCTAGTAACAAAGGAGAAGTTGAATCTTCATTCAACTTTTGTTGGTCTTCAAGATTGAGCTTGAAGATGGAGACACGCTAGAGGATGTTGCTGTACAGGTACAGGTGCAGCTGTTTATCTCCAAGTGGGAGATTGTTGAGGTTTGGAGCTAAAAGCTTCACCAAATGAGCAAATGCAAGGTTGCTATATTTACACAGTCACCAACGTCGGTCAGGGATCGACTAGAGGCTATCGACGGCGGTTATGGATCAGCTGACATCGGTCATGTGCAAGCAGACAGGGACCGACGTCGGTCACCTGTGTGTTCCAAAAGTCTATTTTTGAGGCAGAACAGATTGTTTGCATGATAAGTTTAACTGTTAGTATTGAGTCTGCATTTCTATTTTTGGCAAGACTGATTTGAACCTTTGACTAGGAGGTGTATCTAACGGTGGAGAATGCATAGCTCATGAATCCTAGTATTATATAATAGGGATAGATCTTCATAGCTTGTAAGTATGAGAAAAAGGGTGAATCAATTCAAGGATTGAGTTGTGTTTGTAATTTTGAGATAGAGAACTCTTGAGGGAAAGATATTTGTACATCTAAGAGGTGTGGAAGAAAGAGAGATTTCTTCAATTGTATTTCCTTCTGGAAGAGTTTAATACAAGTTTTCATTATTTCTTGTATCTCATGTTCTTTGCTGATTCTGATTTCTAGTTACTTATTATTCTGGTTTAATTCCATGTTTAGTTGCTTACACAAAAGTAATCAATTGTATGTGTAAGATCCTAACAGTATATAGGGCTCAAAATCAGATTGAGAATGCAAAGTTGGGGATTCTTTTGGGGACTCTAGAGGAAGGGGAGGCAGACCTTAGGATAAAACCACTTGATTTTCTTCCTTACACTTTAAAAATAATGCATTCACATTTTATTTATCTTGAGGACTCTCTTGAGGAAGGGTGGATGGGGTGTGTCTAGGCATAGGATCTTCTTTTGGGTCTAAACCTTCCATCACACCTTGACTTAACAACTTCATTTTTTACTCTAATTCTTTGATTTACTTGGCTAGGTTATCTTATAGAAGTATTTCTTGAATATCATAGGAATCATCATGAGTATGAAGAATACATGAGCATTGACATGGAACACAAGAAGCTTCATTAGGAAGGGTGGGAGGGACTTGCAAAGGTTCAACTCCATTCTCCATTTCACACTCCTTGACCATGATTCTATCTTCTTTCTTTCCCCATGATTCCACTATTTTACTCCAGCTTAGGATATTAGGATTAGAAGTCTTTTCTTGTGAAAGTATGGGAGATGTTTGGATAGGATCAAGAGTCTTCTCAACCTCACACTCTTTGTCAATACTTTTCTCCTCTTTCTTCCCCATGACTCCACTATCTCACTCCAGCTTAGGACATTGGGATTATGAGTCTCTTTTTGAGGTGTTAGGGATGAAATATGAGAGGTCAATGAGGAATTAAACTCCACTTATTTGGCTGATAATATGGACTGCTGAAAATTCATATTAGCCAACTCAATTTGCCTATCAACATTAGCTTCAAACACAAGATTTCTCCTTTCAACGCTCTCTTCCAACTGATTAGGAAAAGGATGAGTTTGATATCTTTGATTTGGCTCATGAGTAGGGGTCATATATGGATGATAAGGAAACTTTGGGAAGTAGATATGAAGGCTAGTAAGTTTGGTGAGCTTGCCTTTAATGAACCCCTAGCCTATCCTCTAGGGAAGAAACTAGGCCACTCACATCAAGCATCTCACTTGTGAGCCTTTGTCAATTGGCTCTCTCAATAGGTACCCACTCTCTTTTGACCAACTCTAATGCTTATCTCACCTTATGAATGACATGATTAAGAATATATATACCACATCCCCTTTGAGTATCAATATCCAACATATACCTTTTATATCCCAAGAGTGTCTTATTGAAGGTGAAAATGGGTTGGCTTGAGGATTGGCAAGGTTGACTAGGAGCAAGACATGGAGAAGGCTGATTGTAGGATTGATATACTTCATATGTGGGATAACAAGGATCATATTGGGGCTAGTTAATGTCATATATGAGGCTGGTGAGGATCATGACAAGATTGACCAAGGACTTGTTCATATTGATAGGGAATAGCACAAGTTTTCCATGTCTCACCAACTTATATAGAACAAAACTCAACACCAAAGTCAGCCATGAAATTTCATTGAAATCAAGAACACAAATAAATACATTTATAATAATATTTAATGGATAACTTGGCCTACTTGACCAGCTGATGTATCATCAGAGTCACAATTGATGCTTTGATAGATGCCTCTAAAGGCTGATTATTGAGAGACAACACCAAAAATATCTCAACTTCTTGGACCAAGAGTCCCACCGGGCATGCCAAAAACTATTGTCACTTGGATTTGCACCCTTTGAGGAGATGAAAATCTCTCATCATCTAAGTGTCACAATGTAATCACCTCTAGGCTTGTGGGAAGCCTAAGGAATGAGGTGAATCTCTAAATAGGGCTAGCTCATTTGATGTACCACTTTGGATTACAATTACTACTAAACTTAGGGGGTGAAAAGGGAGAGAGATAATTGAAATCAAACTAATATAAGGGAGGTGATACACCAAATAACATGATGACATCCAACCATATGCATGTTACACTTGAAATCAAAGGATAAACTAAACATACACTTCTCCAATCTTCATCTTCTCACATCAATGTTACATTGTGAGGTTATGGATGAATGTGAAAAGCTAGGAGGACTAGACAAGAGGCCTATGAAGGTAATAATAAATATTATAACTAAAAAAATATTATACAAGAAGAAACTTTTCAACTGCAAATAGATGATAGAATGAAATAACATGCTAAGGAATCCATAGTCTTTACTTATGCAAAATCAAACATTCCAAATGAACACACTAAAAATAGTCATGTAGGAGGTAAATATCAGTACTATTTTTTATCAAAATGTGTATATTTGAGCAGGTATTTGCCATACTTAGGTGGAGCATAAAATACAATGGCCAAAATGGCTAGTTATTATAGAACTTAAGAGAGAGATAATAAGTGAGAAGCCCAAGGGTCACAAGGACACTTGTAAAGATGATTAAATAAGTTATTTGTGCATTATAAGGGGATATTAGGTGAACCATGCAATGTTAAGATTTACAAGTGTCAATCCAAGTCATAAACTTCACAAAAAATGGCAAGAAACTCCTCATTTTAGCTCCAAAAAACTACCTGCATGATTAGCCCTATTTAAACCCCTTAAAAATGATTGGGACTAGGTTTTATGATTTTAAGTAAGTATAAGGACATTTTTCATTACTTTCCATGTTTTGGTTGTAGGCCTGGTCACCTGGAAACTCTTAGAAATGAGCCATCATAATTTGTAGTCTAAAAAACCTCTATTTCATGCACCCTACACACTTAGCTTAAAAATTGGCACTATTTATTCATAAAAATACATGGGAGGAAGTGAATGATACCTTTCAAGACCCTCCATGTCTTTATAATCACCAAGGACACCTTAAAAATCCATTCACTTGAAGTTTTCACACTTCTCCCTAGCTTGTCCATTAGGCCAGTTTTGATTCGCTGAGTTTAATCACCTAGTTTAGACACTTAGAAGTTTTTACATGGAATAAAATGGATATATGGATTTATTAAAAGTCCTGATATTACTTCCAAACTTTATTTCACCTCTTGAAACCTCTTGTATCTTGCACAACACAAAAAATGGTCAAAAATAACATATTTCTATCATGTCTGTACAAGTCCATACAACTCATCCTGATGGGAAGTATCTTGAGTGATTAATATTCAAGATTAAAAAGGTTTCATGCCTAATATATTTCATTTTGGTGCATCTCCAACCTCATTTCCACAAACTGGTCACAGACAAGGGTTTACAAGGATTTTAGCTTGTTTTCACTCTTAAGGTTCATTTATAAAACTTTGATGTCCAAACTATAAAAAAATTATACAAACATGGCCTTCAAGACCCCTGATAACATCCTTGAATTACCTTGGCACCCATTCAAAGCCTCATGAAATATATGAGTGCTCAACCCTAGCCTATCAAGCTTGTCTCCTTTATTCCAATAGACCTAAAGCGTTTCTAAGCCAAAAATGGCTTCTCCAAGGTTTATTTTGCATGTTTGAATCTTGGAAACATCTATTGATACCTAATGAACATGTTAAAATTCATTATAATTCTTTCCAAATATTAGAATTGAAATTTACTCATCATTTGAAACTAGGCCTAGTCATGTTCGTGTAGGTATGACTGCAACTTAACGCCAAAGTGGCATTTGATGGATTTTCCTTGCCTCCTGATAGCCAAAAAACACCTAATTTCATCCCATAATAATTTTTAGATGCATTTTAATTATCACCTAGGTCTATAATTTACAATGACTTCTCATTTGGGTATTTAGGCCTGCTCATGCCTAGTAGGTTTGCTTGCAATCTTAAGAGGTTTAGACCTTTCTATTCAATTTTATCTCTTTTTGAGGTGTTTTATATGTTATTTTATATGTAAATCAACTTCTCATAACATTTTTAAAATTTCCCATGGCTCTTGGCTTGATAATTTGCCTTACCAAAATCTGCCAGTCTTGGTATAAGGGGAAGTTCCCCCTGTCTAAGAAAAAATGGGGGGAACTTCCTTTGTTTGTCTAGGAAAATTTTATATTGTAGAGGATTAATCAAGTTATCATTATTTACTCCACAAAATTTGAGCCTTTAACTCTAATCATATATCCTTCAAAAGTTTCAAAACCTAAAACCAAACTCCTCACATAAGAGACAATGCAAGATTTTGATTGTGTATGCTTGATTTTGAGCTCCTTATTTATTCAACACCCACTACGAGAGTGTCATGAGATCATGTTGGTCAGGATTAAGTTTCATGGAGATTAAAATATATTCAACTTATTTTGGGTTTACAACACATTGAGTTCACAAACTGAGCCTGCTCTTGTCATGACTATGAACTCTGCCTTCTTGGATTCCTATAGGTATGCATGTAGTTGGAGTTTGAAAACAAATATTAAAGGAAATTTAGAATATCCACATATCCTTTGTCAATTGTGTGAACCTCTTTCCCTATCCCTATCACTCTTCACACCTTATCCACCTTGACTGGTATAGACTGAACATAATATATGCTCAACTGTATTTCCTATGTCCTCAGTCAAAATTTTAATCCTGTAGTTGTATTGAATGGTTTAACCCTAGATGAAATTATTAAAAACCCTCCTACAGTCATAAAAGGTCATTTGAATCTTTCTTTAACCCATTCCTAGTACCTTTAATAGGCTAAGCATCATCAAACATACTCTCTTTGATCTTTGCCTGCTCAATCACAGTTGACTATATTTCCTATCCTAAAAAGAGACCTGTAGGTGTTGAATGTGATCTAGGCTTTGGATTAAAAGTGCACATACCCTTATTTATTTACCATAGATTAATTTGGAATTAGTTTTCACATATATATTTCACCTTCATGCTTTCAAACATTTATATACACTCCTTTCCACTCACTGGTTGTTCATTGAGACACTTTGCAATTTGACCTAGTTATAGGTCATTTTGCTCCTTGAGATTTGGGTTAAGATGTGGAAAGGCTTCCATTGAACCACCAAAGGGAACTTGGCATTAATTTATCCTAAAATCATTTTGATTTTCCTAAAACCAAACCTAAGACTCATATTAACTCACTGTTCTATATACACTAATTGTAGGTGTGTATTTCCTTGTATGTAGACACTTGTAGGTTACCATGGTACTTTCAACACTCAATATCAACCTTATATTGATGGTCTTCCTGCTATTTGTATGCCATTCAACTCATTTAACCATCCCATTCATGGTTTAATGTTCTATTTTCTCTTAAGATGTCAAAAGTCATTCAAGCCTTCAAACCTGTAGATGTCATTGAAGGAATTCAGTGCATATGTTGGCAAATTTAAGTCTCATAACAACCAATATCCATTGATTAAATGCCCTCTGCACTTTGCCAAGTATTTTTTCTATGATAGATATATAATACTAGTGCATTACAAATTATCAAAGGTCAATATGACATTTTTATATGTTATCCACAAAAGGGTGATGGTTCTTTGTTTTGCACCTTTAGGGATTTGATCTTTAACACAATTATATCATTTCTTTGGAGGTGACCTTCATTCCTTGCTTGGAAATTTACCCTTACAAACAATTTTTCCATGCTCTTTTACTATGTCAAGACAATGAATAAGGTTCATCATATGTTTCAAACTCTCCATATGACTTCTAAACTCTCTACTCAGGCCACTTGTAGGTGGTGATTTTCAGTATACAAGAAGATTTAGCTTGGACAGTGGTCATGGAATGAACCATATGCATTGTCATAAGCCTCTATATGTCTAAGGTCTATCTCAAAACATTCCAATGATCCTTTCACCTCTCAAAATATTGAAACCCACACTAAAGCTCTGATGACATCATCATGATTCTTGTATGTGTGCATTGGTTGTATGTATGGGCAATGAGTGTCTAAAATGGAGCAACAAAGATGGGAAAAGGATCTCATTGGTAGATAAACTCAAAATAAACCTTCAAATGCATGATATCCATCACAAAAATCTTGAAACAAGTTACAATACATCTTCTCCAATGTGAAAATCACTTTTAACCAAGAACTACATGGCACGCCATGATGTAATGGTTGTTTATGTGACATGTGAGCTTGAAAACCATGAGAATTGCCTTGGAGACTGAAGATGAAAGGTTAAGAGGGAATAAATTACACTTTTAAAAATTTAAATTAACTTAACACAACTTTATGAAGCCATGGAGAAGCACAAAGTTCTTAAAAATGGTGAAAACTGCCCATTGCACCCAAAAGAGATCAGTCTACAAATTTGAGGTTATTGGCTCATCCAAACAACACAAAACATGAAACCAAGAATGGGTACCATTTCAAGAATAATTCAACATAATTTTAGAGCAATATCAGTTGATAGATTGTAAGGAATCTCCCAGACAAGATCAAAACCTATAGGATGCATGAAATAGCTAGTAGATTTGCATAGTCAACTTCATAAGGATGGTTAATGAAGTACATGCTAGAATTATTCAAAGGTATTATATTAAAATGAAGGTATATAATTTTAATTTAACCTCCCCAAAGCATTTTCTCTGAAACATCTTGAGTTGTCTGTAACAAGCAAAAATCTGAAAGTCACTTCTACTTGCCAAGAAGGGTGAAAAGAGAGATAAACGGTTTTGATCAAGAAATGACACTTCCAAATAAAACTAGACATGGAATTGAGCATGTATAATTTGAAGAGGCACTACTTGACCATTTTACATGTGGTACACTTCCCAAGGAGGTCGTACAAGTGCCAAACTCTTCTTTTCCTTCAATAAAACTACCCTTTATTCTGCATAACCTACCACCTTTCAATTTTGTCAGTTAATTAAGACCTATAAGGACACATGGGGCATGAAATCATATTTTTTAACCTTCACTGTTCCCAAAAAACCTATATAAAGCATTAAATGCACCTTTTTGACCCCTAAAATGATATATAGACATAAAAACTAATTGACCAAAGCCAATATAATATTGATTGACATCAGTTACATTATAATACACCCAATGACACTCATATTACACCCCTTATAGACTTATAAAGTCAATTTTTTACCTATAGGTGCCCCAATTTGACTTAAAAGTCAAATTTGGTCAACACTTACCATGCAAAGTTTTCTTTCAAATTCACAAGTTTGGTTCAGGTCACATGTCATTTGTAACTTTACGGTCATTTGGGTTCTTCATAACTTTCACATACTATGTGCCATGTCCAAGGGCTAGCAATATCTATGTTGCAAGTTTTTATTCAGTCACATCACTTCGACCCATATGCATTCACATTCACACTTATTTAGCATAAAGGGCCAAGTCATCCAAGTCATGCCAAGTATTATTTATTTGCATTCTTGCAGCTTCACAATAGTTTCAACAAAATATCATAATTTTCGGGTTTGTGACTTATTCATAACACTCCACATGGACACATCCCATTTATTTACATTCTCAAAATGTATCGAGTTCAACAATTTTAAAAATTTGTTACGTTTGTGGGTCTATGACTCAATCTTAGAGTGTCACTTGTCATGTTCACACAACGCCATAATATAAAACCTATGACAAACCCATTTGATGCCTTTACAACAAACCACGTGTCATATTTTCGTGGCATCATAAGGATTTACCCTCAAAGGATAAAGCATAGCGGAATCAATAAGTTTACCTCCATGGATCCACAAATCAATTCGAATGTGCCACTTGTTATTATTTTGCTCTCTCACACGGATAGGAGGTTTAACATTCAAACATTAAATAGGGAATTGTGACTAACTAAAATAATGCCATGTAGTGTAGGTAAAAAGAAAGGGGACAAGAAAACTTTCACATGGTAAAATTGTAGGTGTTTTAAAAAAAGTGACTTGGCTTAATAAACAAATAGGTTGTATGATACCAACTAAGCAAGTCATTTCCATATTTAAGACACATATCTAGGTTAGGAAACTTTTAAATTTTAATATGTGAAGAGTGCAAATATTTGAGTAAGTGAAAAATGGATACATGGCTTGTAGCTATTGCTTTGCAATTTTGTGTTTGGAAACTCCATCTTGATGTTCGTGTGGTAAACAGTTGTGGGTGAGTGAGATTGTGACAAATGGTGTTATCTTGTTATCTCACATTCTTGTATTTTAAAAGTTTGTCTCTATTAATGTATGGTTGCGAATGAGCGAGATTGTGACATGGGAAATCATATGTTTGTCTTCTAGTCTCATACTTTAAAAGTTTTAAATTTGAATATGCAAAGAATGTGAAGATGTGAGTAAGTGAAAAAGTGACATGTGTCATCATTTTGTTGTTTCACAATCTTTAGATTTGATATTGAAATATAAAATGTTGTGAAGAGGTGGGAACAAATACAAGTCTCCGATGAGTGAATACTTTAAAATTGTGAAATCTACTAGAGATGAGAATAATGAAAATACGACAAGTGGCATCATCTTGCATTAGCATCATGTCCATGCACCATACTATGAAGATCTGCAAACAAGGATTTAATAATGCGAAAGTTAGAAACTTAAGACGAATGCACTAAATGCGAAAAGATAAAGAAAGTTTGTAAAGAACGAAACATTAAATCATTTAACTTGGCCAATTTTGAAGTGATTGCATAAAACATGGAGTTGCAATTTATCATCGCCAATTTTGAATCAATTGCATCAAAATGGAATAATAATTACTATCATTCTTTACAAAAAAAAAATTGAATTAATTCAACTAATTACATTCTTGAGTCTATTTGTTTAACATTGAATTCCAAAAACCTTTAAATTGGAATCTGCAAAGTATGATATCTAATTTTAATAAACTCTCAATTGGAATCTGATAATAGTGAAACTAGATTATAGTATTTGAAATATTTGATACTATAAAAATCCAACAATAACAATTTCGGGTTTTAATCTGGACTATATATGTTTAGATTTAACGGAATGATGGTTTGAAGCCTAATTATATTATTTTCATGTTCCACTTTATTTTTCTCATTTTACGCCTTCTTAATGGGCTTTACCTTTGTCCAGTCACAATTGTTCACCTACTTTTCATTCACCTTCCATAAAATCACATCCCCATGTTGTCGAGCAAATTACTCCATATAAATCGAAATTGACACCATGGGCTTTTCCACAACCAACATTTCTACTAACATAGGTAGCTTTTAGATATATCTACCTCATATGCCTCTAACAAACAAAGCATAAGAAGTATCAAAAGCAGTGTATCCTTGATCAATAAATTCAAATATTCACCCATCAATCGTAGATTTCACCCAATGATCAATATCTCATGTCCACTCAATATCCAAATTTCACAACTTTTCTAGTTTAGTTTTGTTCCATTCAAAGTGTGTTGCTCTAAAAGGTCAAAAACAATAGTGTTTTAATCTTTGCATCCATGTTGCTATCAATTTGAGGAATTCACACCAAAACACTTCATATATATCACCGTAATTGTCCTCTATTATTATTTATTTTGTAAAGATCCCTCCTACATCAGATTCTTCCTCAGAGAACTCTCTAAACTTTTCCTCTATCCATCTCTCTATGTCTCTCTAACCAAAATTAGGTAACCATCTTAAGATCATATAGTTCTTGGCAATAGAACCCTTTTTAGCAGGAGTCCATGGAAATCCTCATCATGACATGCTAAGGTTGTAGTCTTTTACATTTAATCCATTATTCGCAGGACAATATTTACAAACATAGCATATTTGCAAGGAGTAGAATCTAAACTGAATAATTAACAAGAACAAAACATATTCAGCATTCATTGTGCTATGGAATTGAGCCAAGACACATGAAAGATAAATATATTTGCTCTAAAGATAATACATAGACTTGGAATTGCGAACTTGAACCGAGACACATGAAAGATAAATATATTTGCTCTAAAGATAATACATAGACTTGGAATTGCGAACTATCTTCATATATTTCAGCAAAGAATACTGGCTAGAGAAAATCTATCATAAAAACTATGCAACAATAAAAACACTAATCAACTAGCAATCTATCTTCTTGTGATACTTACAATATTTATAGAGCCTTCACGACTCATCTTCTTCTCCCTTCTTTTCCTCTTCCTTTCCTATTTAGGAAAAGTTATACCTTTCCTTTCTCTTATCTACTTACAATATCTTTTGCAAAAGACATTTAATACCAAAAGAAAATTACAAAATATTTATGAGGTCCCAGTTGCAATGTCCTACCAACACAAATGCATTTGCATGGGATGAAAATTTAAAGTTTTCTTCTTGTGGATTCTTTGCAATATCTTTTTTTTTCTATTTTTGGTATAAGCGTATATATATGCTTATGATATTATCCGTATTTTTTTTTACTTTTAAAAAACCTGAAAATTGTGAACTCTTATACAAAAATTCAAAAAAATTAATCAAGTTGTGGTTAAGGGTTGTAAACATACTTTAGTTGGGTTACATAGAATTTGGACTGCACTAGCATTTGGTAGGTATGTATCTGATTAAAAATTTCTCCAATTCATATCTTGTCACATGAACTTTAACAATTATTAGTGTGTACTAGGTTTGCAGCACATGAAGAAAGCATCCAATGTGACCATGTTTCGATATATAGTTGCAATGGATCTCTATTTCCTATGAATGCCTTCCATCATATTCTTGAGAAGATATCGTTGTCCTCATCATCCCAAGTTCCTCTTGTTTCAAAATATCTCATTTTGCTATTCAATCGTCTGACCATAAATTTTGTGCTTCCCTTTTTTGCCCATACCCTGATTAGGTTAATGAATGACAACCATGGCCTACTTAACTCTCTCTAAGTCACCTTTTGACCCTCCTCTCTTTATCAATTTATAAACCTCATTATGTCAATTGCTTAATACCATACATATGCAATTACAATGTAATATAAATCATGGTTTTATTTCTATACATGCAAATTCCATCATCTTCTCTCAAACATCAATCTATAGACATTCTTATATACCAATTACAATATAATAGAAATCGTTATTCTACCTATATAAATTATAATACTTTATTTCTAAACTAAAACAGATAAATTGAAAACAAATTAAATAAAAAAAAAGATTATGAGCTCATAAACATATTAGCTCTCCCAAAACAACAAAGAGATTTGAAGCAAAATTAGATATCTCTAATCATATGTGAGAGAAAATCCAGCTAAAAATATATATATTTGCATTCTTAATCTGGTATGTCTAATTTAATCTCAAATGGCAGGCTTGGTATAGGGACAAGATAATACAATTGATCCAGACCAAAGGATGATATAAAATTACAGAGGTTGGAGCAAAGATCTATAAGACATCCTCTTCCATAATCTCCAAGCATTGGATTGATTGTAAGCTCTTCTCTCACATTTCTTGTTGACTGAGCATCTTGCCATTTCTTTCAAGCATTGCTCTCCTTTTCCTTTTTCTATTCTGCTCCACTTCCTCCAGCTTTTCATTACCGACATGTGCAAGTTTCCTCGAAACAGTTCAATATCTTGACACCTACATAGTATTACATAGTATCATAAAACAGGCTAACAGATACCCAATTGGTACATTAGACAGTTATGCACATTGCATACTATACATCCGATTTTAAGAAGTCCCGCTGGTCTAGATCTCCAAACACTAGGAAAAAAACACTTTTTAGAAACTGAATATAAAATCTGGTCCCTTCTTTATCACCGCAGGTCTGACACGGTGCACCTTGTTATGGGCAAGCTTATGTTACACATTACTTTACTTAGCATCGCCAATCATCTCCGCAAGAAAATTGTCCTTGTTTGAAATGATGCAATTGGTTTGCAACTCTCACAAAAAAGTGTCTTGCAACTATTTTGGAGATAAAGTTGGTTGTAGTGTGGCAGTCAACACATACTCGAAGATTCTTGAAAATTATAATTGTTGTTCCAGGTGGCATGTTTAAAATTGCCAACTGCTCACGATGATGGCAAAGGAATAGTTATTTTCCCTCCTTGACAGCATTCAATACATGTGTTGAATCTGGAAAATAACCTACTGCCTTCATATCCCAAGACAATTTCTCCAAATTTGCATAGATCCCATATGTGGATGTTATGTGTATCCTACACACAAAAACCAAGTAACATTTTATGGCCTCCAAGCCAACTACATCCAGGCATCTTTTTAATTCCTCTATCTTTCATCAATCTCCTTACCATTTGAACCTCACTCCACCTGCCCATTTCTGCATAGATGTTTGACAAAAGAATGTAAGTCGCAGCATTTTTAGGATCCAAATAAAAAAGAAGAGTTGCTGTAAATACTCCTAACCCTATATTCTTATGTAATCTGCAGGCAACAAGCAAACACGTCCACACAACCACCACAGGTTTAATTGGCATTTTGATGATAAAGTTTAGAGTATCATCAAGATAGCCAGCACGGCCAAGGAGGTCAACCATGCACACATAATGATCAGTTGTAGGCCTAACACAATAAGAGTCATCCATGCCACTGAAGTGTTTACAGCCTGCATCAACTAAACCTGTGTGACTGCAAGCTAATAAAACACAAGTGAAGGTTACATGGTCAGGCCATGTTCCAGAGTGTTTCATTAGTTCAAAGAGTTTAAGAGCATCCTTACAAAAGCCATTTTGTGCATATCCTGCAACCATGGCATTCCATGAGATGACATCTCTTTGAGGCATTTTATCAAACAGTTCATGTGCCTTGTGTATGCTTCCACACTTTGCATACATGTCTATCAGTGCATTCATGATGACAATATCTGACAAAAATCCGCTTTCGATTATGCTTTGATGGATGTGCATACCCTGTTCTAAAGCTCCCATTCTGGCACAGGCTGGGAGGATGCTGACAAATGTTGTGTAGACCGGTTGTACACCTACCAACTGCATTTGCTTAAAAGTTTTCAAAGCTTTTTCAACAAACCCATTTTGTGTATATCCGGCAATCATTGCAGTCCATGAGACCACATCTTTTTGAGGCATTTTGTCAAACAGTTTATAGGCCTTGGGTATGCTTCCACATTTTGCATACATGTCTATCAGGGCATTTGCAACTGTGACATCTGTAAAAAATCCATTTTCCATTATGCTTTGATGGATGTCCATACCTTGTTCTAAACCTCCAATTTTGGCACAGACTGGGAGGATGCTGGCAAAGGTTGTAGAGACTGGTTGTACACCTACAAAGTGCATTTGCTTAAAGGTTTCCAAGGCTTTATCAACAAATCCATTTTGTGCATAGCCTGAAATCATAGTATTCCACGAGATCACATTTCTTTGTGGTATTTTGTCAAACAGTTCACATGCCTTGTGTATGCTTTCACATTTTGCATACATGTCTATCAGGGCATTCGCAACTACAACGTCTGATAAAAATCCGCTTTCAATTATACTTTGATGGATGTACATACCCTGTTCTACAGCCCCTGTTTTGGCACAGGCTGGGAGGATGCTGGCAAAGGTTGTAGAGTCTGGCTTTACCCCTGCCAATTGCATTTGCTTAAAAGTTTCCAAAGCCTTTTCAACAAACCCATTTTGTGCATACCCTGCAATCATTGCAGTCCATGAGACCACATCTCTTCGAAGTATCTCTTTGAAAAGCATAAAAGCCTCGTCAAGAAGACCGATTTGTGCATATCCTGCAATCATCGCATTCCATGAAACCACATCTCTTTGAGGCATTTTGTCAAACAGTTCACGCGCCATGTGTATGCTCCCGCATTTTGCGTACATATCTATCAGGGAATTCGCAACTATGACATCAGACAAAAATCCAGTTTTAATTATGCTTTGATGGATGTCCATACCGTGATCCAAAGCTCCCATTTTGGTACAGGCTGCGACGATGCTGGAAAATGTTGTGGAGTTTTGCTTTAATCCTGCCAATTGCATTAACTTAAAAGTTTCCCAGGCCTTTTCAACAAACCCATTTTGGGCATATCTTACAATCATCGCATTCCATGAAACCACATCTCTTTGAGGCATTTTGTCAAATAGTTCACGTGCCTTGTGTATGCTTCCACATTGTGCGTACATGTCTACCAGGGCATTTGCAACTACTACATCCGACAAAAATCCCCCTTCCATTATGCTTCGATGGATGTCCATACCCTGTCCCAAAGCTCTTATTTTGGCACAGGCTGGGAGTATGCTGGAAAAGGTGAACTGATCGGGTTGCACACCTGTTCTTTGCATTTGGTGAAACAGTGTCAGTACCTTGTGAGGATATCCATGTCTTCTGTAAGCTGCAATTATGGTATTCCATGAGGAGACATCTGGTTCTTTCATGTCGTCCAAAAGTTTGCAAGAATCCACCAAACTACCACACTTGAAATACATGTTGATAAGCTTATTTTGAAAAAATGTGCGTGCAGCAAATGCGAAACCCCTGTGAATGATGAGCGAGTGGATTTGCTTACCCTCTGAAAGCGCATTCTTGGCAATACAGGTGTGCAATAATTGACTATATGTGTTGGAGTCTACAGAGGGGTTGTGTGTGGTAAGCAGAATGTGTAGCATCTCCTTCAACGTACCCTCTGTACATAATGCTGTGAGACTGAGATTGGTAGTGGATGACATTGGCATTGCATGATTATAATTGAAGCGCGGGAAATGTGCATTGTTATTCAATCTACTTGGACACACTCTGTCCTCGGAAGTGGTATGATGGGCATTTATTTATTTATTTCTGTGAATGATATATAACAGAATTTCAGTATGTGTGAGCATTTCCAAGTAGTTTTCCAAGTCTCTGGATGCGTCATGGTACTGTGAAATGATAAATGCCATTGTAACTGTACCTGGGTTACTCCCGTGACGGGCTAGGTTTTTACTCCGTATCATCTCCGCTGATTAGATTAGATTAATGAGTAGGAGGTATTTTCCACAGCAAGTCAAATTATGATATTGCTATCAGCGGTTCAAAGGATTCTACTTCATCTATCCTAGTACTACTTCAACTCAAGCGTGTTTAATCATGAGGTTTCTTTTAAAATTAAACCTATTTAGATTACATTGTTTTGTGTGTAAAAAAATATGTGAGCATTTTACTCTAAGATTAATTGTAATATGTTTAATTGACAATATAAAATAATACTATTTGTTATGTTTTAATTCGCTGATAAAATTGTATGTTATTTTCATCTTCACGTAAAACAAGTAGTTGTATGATTTTAGTAGTCCCAGAACCATCATATTTTTAGCAATCAATATGCTTCGTAGGGGATGGACGACCATTCTACATGTGAGTTTGTACAATAATCAAGACAAGATTTGTTTAGAATTTTAACAAATGCATTTCTTGAAAGGCAAAAGTGATCATTGTGCTTGAAACTTTTAAGTAGAAGGAAGACACTTGGAGCGTTGCATTTCATATTGATCTTTAACTTGCCAAGGTAGGTTTTTGTAGTGTTCATGGTGCACTTGACTACCATACCCATAACAAGTAGAGATATCACACTTGCAAGAAGTTTTGGAGCCCCTGTTATCTATGACCGCTAGGAGTATTGGGATGACCATGCAAGTATGACTAACCCTCTGAGACAAGGACATGATCTAATCCTCTATGATTTTCTTTGGATGAGAAAATAGCCAATGAAGAAGCCCTAATAGATATTTGTTATATTGCATACTTTGTGTAATTAGGGTGTTCTCTTGTTTAAGAAAGTAGCTAAAACATTTATGTTCAATTGCAGTGTTGTCTTGAGAAAAATAGGGTTTTGCTTGTTTAGATTTGTGTTCCATGTTGTTTTGCTTGTTTGGATTTGTATTTTTGTAGTTTCTAGGCTAGCATAAACACTTGTTTAACCTAAAAATAATAATCTATTGGTGCATTTATTATTATTTGGGCTTGAAAATCCAATTTAGGTCATAGTTCCGATATGGTTGACTAAAATTTATTTTGTCAAAGCATTGTGAATCATCCTGATTCTCGCCTACTTGTTCGTTTGTGTCCATCACCATCGCCATCACCATGAGTTGGAACCCACTCATCATCGTCATCATGCCACCTATTCTCCTCATTTACCCTAAGGTAACTAAAATTCCTAATTGGTATCCATCGAATATGGAAAAAAATTAGAAAGTGATTAGTGTTTTGCTTGTCTAGCAATAAAACGCTCTGATTACATGGCGCACTGACTCCCACTCACGGGCTAATATTAATTATTCTGCTCACGCTGCCTTTCTACGAGCCTTCATTACAGGGGCCCTTCGCTGCCTATTTATAATGACGTTTTCTACTTTTTAATATTTTTCTGTTATAATTTATTTCATTGAAAATAGACTTGATTATCTATATTTTCTGGTAGTGTAAAGCTTTGATTTTCATTATCATTTTCTAGCTTTGTGTTGGATCAAATTTAGATGAAGTGTAACACATATTGGCGATATATCAAGGGATGAGGCATGGCAGCTACAAGTGTTTGTAGTTGACTACCCACCATGCATGACAACCCTTGTTAAGGGATTGGGGAAATATTTTTTTGGCTTTAACGAGTCACATGTGCGGTGTGTCTTTTATTTTGTGCATGGACATGTCGATTATCTAGAGCTTCTCCATTTTACTCTTCTAATCTAGCGTTCAAGCCCCAAGTTCTAAAACCCCTACTCAAAAACCACTAGGGTGGCTTCTAAGGGAAATTTGTGTCATTAATTAGGGTGGCTAGGGGCCTCTTGTGCAGTGGCAACATAAGGAGGATATTTGTCTTGTTTTTTTATTTTAATATTTTTTCAATAACATATCATGGTTTTTTTGATCCAGATAAGAAGGCTAAAGAAGGAATGATGGGTGGTGGTTTTGTATTTTTTCTAATTATGTGCATGGACATGTTGATTAATCAAAGTTTTATTCATTTTACAAATTGTAATCCTCACATTTTGACTCTCATAAGTTTGGCATTTGAACCCCCAGCACTGAAACCCCCTGCTTGAAAACCACTCGAGTGGCTTCTAAGGGAAATATGTGTCATCTTTGTCTTGTTTTTGTTTATTTGATTGATTTTTCAATAAAATATCATGATTTTTTAAATCTAGGTAACAATGCTAAACAAGGAACGATGGGTGGGGTTCTGTATTTTTTTTACTGTTATTGGTGTTTGTTATCATTATTGGAGGCTATATATATTATAAATATAGATTCAAAGTAAGTCATTTTTTGTGAAATTGTTGTGGTCCTTTTGTTCTATGTTAGATGACTTTAGATTTATACTTGATTTTTTATGAGTGCATGATGAGTGATATATTTTTTTCTTCACCTTGTTTTGCAGACATAGATGGACTCTAATTTTAGAGCCATCATGGTACAATACATGCCTATTGATAGCCAAGAAGAGAATCATAATCATCTTCTCTTTAAAACAATATAAATGATGGTACAATACATATTGCTATATTTAAGCTTTGAATTTACCAAACTTGATGTTTTAATCGTAGTTTCTTGAGGTTTGTTTTACATTGATTGTAGATGATTTCACACATTTATACATGTTGATAATTTTCATCTTTCCCTTCAACTTTAAAACATCATATAAATCTAGATTTGGCATCAAATTTGTAGATGATTCTATAGAATTCCATTTTAAAGTAATGTTCTTGTATATGGCTATTGTGGGTCGATGTGTTAAGTTCATCTTTCAATCATACAAGTAATGAAAAATATGGACTCTTTGTTTAGATATTCTCTCTACAAACTCCATACTCATGAGCAACAAGCTCACAATTAGACTATGTATCAAGAGTAGAAGGGGAGGATTAGATATCTAGCATTTTAGTTTCTAGATTCTGTTTTGAGAAGAAAAATGGTTGTGAGATTATTGTAAATACATCTAGTTAGCAAAGGTGTAATGTTATAGTTAAATAAATTTTTATAGTAATTTATGAAAGTAAGTTTCTAGTAGTGTGATTCCTTGATGAAGGCTGACACTACCAAAATTTCCATGGAGCATGTCTTAGTGTTTTTTCAACAATTTAACATTGTTATGATATTGTTCTCTAATAATATACATTTTTTAATAGTTGCACACCTTTTAATGATTTCCGATTTGAAATCTCTTTTTATTATTATATATTTTTATAACTAAGTTATCATATCTTATTTCATTGAATTAACCTTGATGTTCAATCAACTGTAGTGCATTGTATCCATAATTCATCATACAAATGTGGACTTCTCTAGTTAAATACCATCAAACCGCTCTTCTGCTTCTCATAGGGACTTAGCGCTCTATGCCCTTGTTATGAGATCTGTAAACCTACTACATAATTCTTGCTTTACTTAGGTTTTGATTTTATTGATTTGTGAAGGTGTTGGAATATGTCTTCCATGGGTGGATGTTGGGGCAATTCATTTTTTGGGCTATAATTTTTATCACATTATTCTTTCTTATTTTGATCTTCTTTGAAGTCAACTCTATTCCAACTATCTTGAGGATTCAATTCCCTATTATAACTCTTGCTACTTCTATCAAATTTAGTTTCCTCGGTCCCTTGGTCACTATCCCATTCTAAAAACTCTTCTTCTCCTTGGTTATCTTCTAGTCCTCGTACGCTCATTCCCTCAACAATCAAAACATTCCCCACTAATGGTTATGATCCTTTTGGTTGTTCCTTTATATTTTTTAATCTCTGCCAACAACTTTATTCAAGCTTATAACTTCTTGAATGTTTTGTTGGATTTGTTTTTCCCATCATTTATATTGTCTTCATTATTGTTGCATCTCATTAATTCTTTTCTATTTATCAATCTTTGCATCATAGTTCTTATGCTGTCCATTCATGATGCATTAAGTACCCCTCATCCACTTTTCATGACTTCATATCTCCATCTTGCTCGAGGGTACTAATCCATCTCAATTGGGATTGTCACCATCGTGTTTTTCACAACCATAATTTTCACAAGAATCAGTAGCCTTTGTATAATTTTTTCTCTTATACCTCTAATGAAAAAATCACATGAAGTATCAAAAGCTATGTATCCAAAAAAAAAAAGAAATGTATTCATCCACAATAGTCTTTATCTAGGGATTGATTGCTTGAGTCCATTCAGTATCTAATACACTCAATGTTACCAATTTACAGATTCATTCCATTCAAAGTGTTCACTTATACGAGGTAAAAAACAATAGTTTTCAAGTCTTGCAAACCAATAAGCAAATTTCTGAGGAATTCATACCAAATGATTTCATATATGTCACCATATATGTGTTCAACCACTAATTATTTATTAGGAATCCATAAATTAGTTGTATCTTATTCAGAAAACTCTTTTATCATTTCCTTTAGCCATATATCCATGTCATGTTGTTCAGGAATTCATCTTAACATATTTCATCTCCATAAGTTATATGTTTAACCAATAATAGAACCATTGTTAATATTGATCACTGATGGATCCTTCCAAGGAAATGCTAACATTGCAGTCTAGAGCCAAAAACTATTTAATCCTTTTCCATTTAAGATGACCTAAACTAAATTAAACTATTGAAATAGTGTTGATATGTATTGATTTGATAATAAAATACAATCATTATATAATATGCTACAAAATTTATAGAAATAATGAAATTAATAAATTTAGTAGAAGGCCAAAGTATGTGCAAACCTCCCTAAGATACAAATATATCTGATTATATAAGTTCACTTTAATTTAAAAATATGTGAAATTGACCTACATATAGAGTTATGTTAAATATAATAATTCACAATGTTTTGGGACAAGTCTATAGGAGGTGGACAATAGCACATTACAACCTTGTCTATCTCCTATGATTGTGCCCTAGTTGATTGTATCCCTAATTTTTGGATCTAAGTTTGTGCGATCACTTGTGAGCATTTATTGCTAAACTTGGTGTTTTGTGTTGTTGTATGGAAGACCTAAAAGATAGGAAACCCTAGATCCTACACATGCACTAAATATAAATTAGATAAAAAAAGAGGGAATAAAAATGGGTTAGTAAGGATGACTGAGCTGATTTTAGAAACCCCTTAGTAACTAAGTGATGCCTTCATAGTCCAAATGGACCTTAAGCCGAAGTAATTCTCCCTCATAGAGTGATTGTGTGATCCATGATGATGCAAATAGAATGAGTATAGCTAAAAAAATGATTGAAATATTTGACAATATATGCCCTTGATATGCAATAAATGATATTCAAACTTGGGTTATGACTATTAGAATGTTGTAGAGTTGAAATAGGAAGAAGTAATGCTATTTTTCTCTATATGCAATGTAATTTCTAAAGAGATAAAATGGGTTATAATGAGTGGCCTTTATGTGCCTTTATAAGAGAATATTTATAATAATTTTGCTAACCATCTTTACCAAATGCGTGGGAGAGCCATTGTGGAATGTCTTATTCAAAAAAATAATCATTGGAGTGTGGGAGACAAGGTTGCACTAGGGGACAAGGCCAAAATATGGACATGTCTGTCTAGAATGGACTTGTCCTAGAATATTGGAGACAGTTGGGATAGGTCTAACAGGAGCCTGTGGGATGAATAAGAATGATTGTAAATGGAATAGGGATGTCTGTATGATATTTTTAGTGCTTAAAAGATAATGATACTTTATTATAGATTATGGATTATCGAAATGATGAATAGATGAAGGGTAAGGGTGCTAAGAATAAACATTGTCAAGCAATTAATTTTTATGTGTCTACATTTTCCCTTACTTTATTATAATGATGCACAAAGTGAAATTACTAAAGTAAATTTGAATCTGAGAGCATATACACACTTTGTCTTTGGATGTGAAACTTGATTAAGTAAGATGCCTTAGTTTAAGAAACCTACAACAATGCCACTGCGAGTAATATTTGCTTATATTGAAAATTGAAAATTTTAAGTTTGTTATTTGTGATTTGAAAAGAGAGCAAGGAGAGAAAATTTATCTGTAACTTAGAGATGGTGAAGTACATGCCCCCTTGTTAGGACATTTGGAGAAGTGTTGAAGTGTGGTGAATTAAGAGTGATCAAGTCTCAATTTTAAAATCATTGAATGCTCTTGAGTTAAGAAGGAATGCATGCTCCAATTCTTATTTGACTGTATAGAGTAGCTTGTAAAATATTTGAATGGGTGGAACCACAAACTATGGTCCTCTACATATTGAAAAAGTACAACCATAGATGTTGAGTTTTACTATACTCTAATGTGGCCCACTTAAAACTAAGATGAATCACATTGTTACAGATAGATCTAGATTTTATTTGAAACTTTACAACTTTAAAACTTAAAATTTGGAGAATTTTAAAAATGTAATAGTAGAAACATGAGAATGAATGAATATCATGCTTCATGTATCTATATTGTATTGAAATGCTATTTTTAAATTGTCATTGAGATGTTGCAACTTTGAAAAAAAAATCCACTTTATGAACCTTTTTTGAAACTTTTACAATTTGTAACTTTTGAAATTGTTTGAAGCCTATAATTTGCAACTGTGGTGATAAGTGCACATGCATGCCACATGCCCCCATAATCTTAAAATGTTGAATCATATTGTCACTTGAAAACTATATATTGCCATAAATTTGAAATTTTATGCTTATGAGGCTTGAATGTTCCAAGCAAGTCCATTATAATGCCCTCCTTTTCATATAAGAGATGCAACATGAAAATTCACTTATCTCAAAAGAAAACATATTTGAAATTTGTATTGATAAAGTATCCATTAGATTATTTGAAATTGATTGAATATAACATAGAATTTTTCATATGAAACTTGTGTTAGAAATATGTATCCTTGAAACATAGAATCATTGTATGCATGATATACATCATGGTATTAGAGTAGAAATATAATATATAAGTGATGAATGATATAAATTATGGCACCTATAGTAAAATAGATAAAATGCATAATATGAATCTTGGCACCATATTAAAAAGAAAAAATTATAGAATAAATTCCATACAATGTCATGTAATTTCCATAATATATAACACATGAGACATAATGACCACACATAAGGGACATGTATATGTCATTAATACACAAGGCCAAGGGCCATAAGAAAATGGCACAATGATTCCATATAAGTAATTATTTGAACATACAAGGATAAGGTCCACACACAAAATACACAAGTCTAACCTTTCATGTAATAAAATAAGAATGCAAAGTAAAACATGTAGTATAACTCTATCATCTGTATGATTTTTAATGTTAGCAAGTAACATATTTCATGTAATAAATATGAAAAATAGGAGTGATTAGCAAGAAATTTTTATGATATGTAGCTGAACATGGCAAAGAGGTTGTGGATAAATATAACATATTAAAGTATTCATGTAGAATGTAGAGATGCCCCTAACTTGGCAAGGTTGTTGGGTAATAAGGGAAGTCCAGCATCAAAGAATCATGTGGAAGTATGTCTTGTATCCCACTCAAGTACCTTGTAAAAAGTGTTGTGTATTGAAATATGGAATATGCTATTTTCCTAACATATAATAAAAAAATATGAAAAGAAGTAAGCTAACAACATTTGAAAGTGATTTAGGTCCTCATTTTCATTTTTTTTAAAATATTTTGATTTTTATGAATTATTGAAATATTTGTATTTTTTTGAGATTTTTGCCAATAATTAAATGTTAATAGAGATTTGACTAAAAATATCGATTTAAGTATAATAATGCCGTAAATGCATGATATTCAGTGGATTTTTAATGGGCTTGGATTTAAGTGTGGTGAGTTGGTAAGCTCATGCACCCAATCTCTCAGTGATTACAAATTGACCCAACTAATTGGGTTTGAATTTGACTTTTTTTTTTATCATTATTGGTGGTCATTTGATTGTATTTGAGAACAAGTCACCGATTTGGATTTCACGATCATAAATATTCTTGTCATATATGCTTAACATGTAATTGATATTCTTTTAAATGTTAGAGAGCATGTATGCATTTGTTATCAAGCATTTCTAAGTATTGTAGGCATTTTTATAGATACTCATTATCTTTGATAATGTTTTTTAATGAGACATGAAAGGTGGGTATTTCAATCTCAAGAGGGAGTATGGATTTTGTTACTTAAACAAGAGAGTAAGATGTAACATTTTCTAGTGTGTGTACGTATGTGCAATATTCCCAAAGGACATAACATATTTGATTATGTCAATTTGTTATGTGTTTTGCAATAATATTGATTAAGATTTTATTTATTTTTTTATTAGTTACATATACTTGATCATTTCCTTGTGAGTAGTATGGGGTAGAAAAATTCTGACGAATTCTCAACTTAGCACATAATATTTTGACCATTTTATTTTTGAAAGATGAACCATTATCTATTAAAATAGCATAAGGTAATCCAAATAACATGATGATGTGTAAGCAAGAAATTATAAATATCCTCACAAGTTGTGGATTGTATGGGTATTTCTTCCACCCACTTAATAAAATATTCAGTACCTGTAATAATAAACTTACGCCCATCTAAAGATTCTAGATTGTTTTTCCCAATTAAACCAAGCCTCAAAGGGAGAAAGGCCATGGATAGACAATAGGTTGTAGCACATATGATGGTGCATGATTGAGGTTAATGTGCCTTAGACATTGGAAACATAATTTAGCATAGTCATGATATTCTTATTCTATTGTTGGCCAATAGTATCCTTGTCGTAAGAGCTTGAAAGACATAGATTTCCCACTAAAGTAGCCACCACATTCTCTATCATGAAATTTAAGTACAATCATTTGAGTTTTAACTATATTTAAATGTTATAACAATTTTCCCTTAGAATAATGTTTAAAAAAATATCCACCAATGTGTACATAATGCATTGTTTGGCATTGTAACTGTTTTTTATCCTCTCACATGGAATTTTTAGTAAAAATAGACTTATATAGATAATTATATATATCAAATAATCACTTGGGATTATCTTCACTTCATGTGACTGCCAAAAATTTTAGCGTGTTGACAATATCTATATCAACTGAAAGATTATGTAGCTTTTGGATAGTAAATATTGCATGATTGTCATTGATATCAATTGGAATTAAATATGTTGTGCTAGGCATGGTATCAAATATCGATTATCTTTAAAACTGATGCTCTTGATGGAGAAATAAGAGAAGTGCATTATGAGACATTGGACCATGTCTTTATAAGGGATTAAATTATCTTTTTTAATTTTATAAACATTTAGAATTTGATTGATTACAAGTTGTGAATTACCATATACTTGTAAATATTTGATGCACAACTTTTGTGCAATTATCAATTCAAGTATGAGAGCTTCATACTTTGTTATGTCATTTGTGAATGAAAATCCCAAATGAAAAGTGAAATGCTTGTGTTCACCTTCTGGGGTAACTAACACATCCCTGCACTAGCACTTGTAGTACATTTAGATCCATAAAAATGCATGATCCACACATTAGTGTCAATATTATAAGAAGTAAATTCATCTCAAAATTTTGTAGTAATGGGTCATGTAATAGGGTAGTCGCTAGTTGATCTACAATGACTTGCCCTTTAATATATTTTTATGAGATAAAAAAGAGATCAAATTCAGTAAGAAAGATTACCCAATTTTCTATACATCCTAATAGATGAGACTTTGACATATGATAATTAAGTGGATCAACTTTAGTGATGATATGAGTTTCATTGTAAAGCAAATAACCATGCAAAATATTGCATGGAAAAAACAAGAGATAAACATATCTTTTCGATAGTAATATATTTTTTTATCATAAACAATAAGTGTGTGACTAATGTAATAAATAACATGTTCATGGTGATCATCATCATATTGTGCAAGCAAATACCACAAACCTTGATCAATGCCATAAATGTCTAATAAGAGGGGTTGATATGGAATGAGAGACATGAGAATAGTCAGGTTGAGAATATATTCTTTAACTGCCACAAACATTTGTTGACAAGAGTCATCCCATTCAAATCTGGTATATTTCTTAAGCAACATTGTGAAAGATTGTGTTTTATCTACTAATTGAGCTACAAAGTGTTATATAACTTGAATATGATTTTTTAAGCATCGAAGTTGCTTTATATTATTTGGTGGTGGAATATCAAGTATAGATTTGAGTTTCTTAGGGTCTAATTCAATGCCTCTTTGTGAAATTATAAAACCAAACAATTTTCTAAAAGATAATTCAAAAATACACTTTTTATATTTAAGCGTACGTACATTATATTTTTACATTCTTTCAAAGATTTCTCGTAAGTTGATAGCATGGTCTTGTCGATGTTTGGGTTTTACTAATAGATCATCAATATAATATTCAACTATTTTGTGTATAATATCATGAAAAATATGAGACATGGCTCGATGATAAGTTACTCTTATATTCTTTAGTCCAAAGGGCATGACAATATAATAAATTTTTCCCTATGGTGTGATGAATGATGTCTTTTTTGATTTTTAGGATTGACCTTGATTTTTTATATCCCAAAAACCCATCCATAAATGATAACATCTCATATCTTGTTATGGAATCTACAATCATATCTATGTTTGTGAGCAAAAATCATCTTTAGGAAAAACTTTACTCAGATCTTGGTAATATGTACAACATTGAATATCTCCATTGGGAGTCATCACTAGTACAATATTAGAAACCCATTAATGATATTGAAAAATGTGAATGAATCCAACATTTAAAATCCATTCGACTTCACTTTTGTCTAACAAATCAAATTTTTGATGCATTTTCCTTATCTTTTGCTTGAATCATATGGAATCTAGATATAAGACAATGTTGTATATAGACACCTTTGGATTAATTCCAAGCATATATTTATAAACCCATGCAAATAATTCAGGGTAATCATGTAAAACTTGTCGCATAGATTTTCCTTCATCATTTTTTTAACATGGAAACTAGTAGTACTAGTCACGGATCATTTTTGGTGCCAAAATTAAACTCAATTATTTCCCCATTAAGTAATGTTGATAGATATTCCACATATTCACTGATGAAGAGATTTAATCTTTTGAAGTAGACCTTAAAATAAAATAAAAGATATGCATACAGGATGATGAAGTATACTTACTTGATGATGGTGTACTATCCATAAGACAAAATACCAATTGTTTAAAAAACTTCCACTTTACATAGATTTTATCTCTATTTTAATATCCAAATTTCTAAGCTTTGAAAAAATTATGTGATAAAAAAAATTCCTCGCTTTATAATACCAAAATTCAGCCTACTACCTTTCCATGTGACTTTTAGAAATATTATTTTCTATCAAAATTGTAAACTATCATAGCAAGGGTAAAATGAGTTTGCAACGTGCCCTATTTTTATATTATACAGGTATCAATTTTTTGATAGTTACCATTTTTCTTGTGTTACAATGGTGGCATAAAAATGACACTAAAATTAGTGTCACATTTTACACAAGGTTAGTGTCACACATGGAAAATTAACCTAAAAAATAAACAAATTACACTTCACATAGTAGTGGAACAATACTCCAACTATGTTTTAAGAGCTAATGAACAAGGTATTTGGTAAATTCATAAGTAAGTTTGTATTATACTTTTTGATGATATATTTATTTAAATTAATTATTTAGAGTCTTTTATTGAACTTTTAGATAGTATATTGGATATCTTAGCTAAGGAGAAGCTATATCTTCAGGATTCTAAGTGTGAATTTTATAATGCATACTTGGAGTATCTTGGTCACATTATTTATGTTTAGGGTGGTGTCCACTAACCCTACAAATATCAAGATTATATGTGATAGGCATGTGCGAAAGACTCTTAAGAAACTTCACAGTTTATTTAAATTTGAAATATTCTATAAAAGGTTCGCAAAGAAATTTTATATAATATCTCATCCTTTCACAAACCTTAAGGTCCTTTGAGGCACCAAATTTATTTTAGGATCTCAAATAAGGTCTTGTCTCTAGTTTAGTATTAGCAACTCGTGATTTATCTAAGTCTTTTATCATTAAAATGTGATGCTTATCAATGTAAAAATGGTGTATTAATTTCTCACATTAACCATCCCATTGCATTTTAAATTAGGAAATTGAATGATAGGGAATGGAAGATGTCAACATGTAGCAAGAAGATGTTATCCATCCTAACACAACATGACTAAATGGAATCATATTTTCTTAGGAAGAAATTTTTTATTAAGATTGACCATCTCAGAGTTACGCATTTGTCTACTTATGAAACCTTAATATAGAAACAACATAAGTGGATTGATTAGTTACAATCCTATGAATTTGAGATCCTCTAAAAGAAAGGGAAAACATCCTATAACATATGTTTTCACTAGGTACACAACATTACGAGCCAAGGAGAGAGGTTTAGTGACCTAAGAATAAATTTTATTCTACACCCTCAAGACCACATAATTCCATAAATTCTAAGGAGATGATTGAAATGAAAAGGTGATGCCTAGATAATTGAATTAGTCTCTAGGCTATATCTAATACTACTTGTACTTTTTCAACCAAACTAGTAAGGGAGTGTTAGACTAACTATAGCCCTCCATTTTCTTCCATTGAATAGAAGTTCCATAGGTTAAACATAAAATTTCAAAACATTCCATGAAATTCATGAAAATTGACTCTTCTTCAGTAAGAGTGAGAAAGTAATCATCAACAAAGTGTCCATTTACTATTCTATTTTGAGACTAAGGGAGGGGAAATATCTTTAGTCGACCCTCTATAGGTTAGTCACCTAGGAGATAATTAAAGCTTATAATTACCATAACATAGAGGGAAGGGGATAAATGGAATCCTTTCCTAATGAATATAAATAACCCATTTTTTTTGTATTTAACTTCATTAATGGTGATACATTCTCTAGCATCCTAAAAAATTATATTAACCATTTGAAAAAATCTTGTCCCAAACCCTAAATTCTATAGCATGGCTAAGATAAAGGGCCATTAAATTTTTTCATAAGCCTTCTCAAAGTCCATTTTGATAAATAATGCTTCATTTTTTGAGTATCGAGCCCATTCCATCCCTTTATAGACTAAAATAAAAATGTCTAAAATGTTCCTATTGTAAATGAAACCAATTTACTTTGGGAAAATGATGAGAGGAAATAAGCACCTCACCCTAAACACACATTATTTATAAATAATCACATTAAGACACATGTAAAAGAGTAGTTATATGTCAGTTGGTAATCAACCATGGGTCCCTAGTATTAGGAATGAACTTGATGTTATCCTGATTGATACATTTTTAAAGGGATTTGATCTACATAACCCAATGGTAGACTTTTTTCAAGTCTGGACCTATATTATCCACATTAATTGGTAAAATTCACAAGGGAAACCATCAATTCTAGGGTGTTTATCAATAACCATGTGCCTTGAATGTTATTGTAGTTATTCAATTGATAATAATGATCATAAGCCACTTTTTGGTCCTCATAATATTTGCAAGGAATTGCTTGCAGACATTTTTTGAGGGTTGATAAAATATATTTTGGAAACAAGGAATGTGAAAATAGTAAATTTAAAATGAAGTAGTTCACCAGGTTGAGTTGACTAGTCATTGGTTAAAAAAATAGAATAAAACACATTATGAAAATAAAGAACCCTTAAATTTTGTGACTTTAAAACTTAATAATTAAGAGAAAAACACAATTCCATTTCTCCTATAAAAGTTTTGTTATAGAAATCTAATCTATTTTTTAAAGATTAATCACAACTTTGAAATTATTTCTAGAAAGACCATTAAAAATTCTAACAATTTAACTCATTATAAAACACAAATGTTTATTTAACTACAAACTTCAATATAATTTTAATGTGAATTTTGTTTTATTGTAAAACTTAGTTTTTACAAAATAGAAGTTATTATTAACTGAAGTTTGCAAGGAAGAAAGAAATAACCAACTTCATTTTATACTGATAATGGAAAAATGACATTTACGATTATGAATATAGAATATTGATTATAAATTGGATTACCCTTAATATTTTCACATATATAATGTGATATCCTATGTTTTATCAAAAACACACTTCGTGTCTTGTTCTTCAAAAAATATATAAGTTTCTCACTTTGGATGTGCCTTAAATTTTTATGTATTGAGGAGCTTATCTTTGATCTAATAATACACAAGTTGGGGTTGCAATAGCTAGTGACATGGTTGACATACTGGTAATGGAATTGTGAAATGCCTTTAAGAATTACTCTAAAAGCCTTATGTATATAATTCTCAGTCCCTTCTCTTCAAATTTTGGTAAGTTAAATAGTTGGAGTTTAAAATTGTCACCCCAAACATGGCTTGCTCATCTTAACTATATTTTACAAGTTGAGCTTAAACCCAAGCTTTCTCATTTCTTGTGGTGCTTAGTTTATCAAGGGCTTTCACTAGGAAAAACACTACAACATATTGATATTGTTCATCTAAAATGTTTGATTTATTTTTTCTACACTAGTCACCATGCTTAGAATGCTTAGCAATGGATCCATAGCATTTTTTGCATTCTCTCTTAAAGCCATCACCTAGAGGATGGACTTGTTTGGATACTACACTTAATGGTTGACCTACATTTATTTTATTCAAAAAAATATAAATGTTTGATTCTTTTTCAACTTTTAAAAATTAGGAATTCTACTATCTTCAAAAATCAAACCATTTCATATCAGCTTTCCACTAATGACAAATTTATTTTCTCACCTCCACCTTATTTTAGATACAGGAACAAGAAAAAAAATTGGCCTTATAATTTCATCACTTACATAATTTACTCAAACATCAGGGATCATTCCTTTCACCATTCGAAAATTAACTCTTGATATCCAATCATAGGGCTCTCTTCCATCAACATAGAGGTAGAAAAAAAATCATTCACATAGTTGGTTCTTCACACTTCCTCCTTAGAAGAGATGATTGAGTACATTGGCTTGTGATAATTCCATTTCTATGCTATCTTGAAGTACCTCTCCTACTCAAAACAATGTGGATCTTGGAATTATCCTTCCTTTTATGATAGGGAGGAGTGCTTGTGCCTTTGGATTTGTAAGATAATAGTCAGGATGGTTGAGTACCACTGGATCTGCCATTAGGGGATCCCTCTTATTTGGGTTCCATCCCTCCTAAGAACAATTTTACACTTGTTCAATTTGGTGTTGTTGGTTAATTTTCCATTTTTTTGAGATTTGAATAGCAATCGACCACCATTTTATTGTAAACTAGCTATGTAATTTTTCTCTAATGTTTTTCCTAATATAAGGTAAATGGGGACATCACTAGGCCTCAAAGCATCTATGCAACCATACTAAGGATGGGTGTTTAAGCACATTTGTATTCATGCATAGGGAATTTTAACCACTTTGTTGTGGCACCCCATTAATGGGATGTCCATCAAGTGTGTATTATATTATCATAGAGTGGGATAACGTTGGTCTCTCATTATCAAAATTGCATAATGATACATTTGCAATAAAAAAATCACCTATGTCAAAATTATTATCTTAAAATAATATTATTCTCTTGATAATGATCATTCATGTCAATAATATTCTTTACACATACTAAATAATATTACCAAGGTCAATATTATTCTTTTGTATCACCTTTTTTTTGCTATAAATAGATAGATATAGGCCCTAGATTGTTAAAAATGAAATTAAAAATAGACTCAAGGAACATCCACAATGGGTAGAATGCGAAGGGTACATCAATACCAAGTAGAATTCCCCACACATGTAGTACAATATTGACCATGTAGTAGGCATACCAATTCAAAAAGATAATAATAACATCATATATTAACAAGCAGTAACATCCCAACCATAGACCATTATCATCCCAAAATGAAGAGCTCAATCAGATAGCTAATCCAAAATCTATGTAGCTTCCAATGAACATGGTAGAAAATACCATCTATCATCATGTTTCATCTAAAGTAGAAATTTATGATTCTTGATGACTGAATTTATTAGCTATTAGAATGATTCTTTGGAGATCTTCTAAATAATGAGTGAAAATGACTCAGAGGGGCGAGGTGGGAGAGAGTCATGGTGTTACAAGAAGGAGAATATTCAATACCTAGGTCCAAAGGGTGATATAAGGAATCTAAAAATAATTATATCCCTACTCATTCCCTTGGCTAAGATTTTCTTAAGTAGTTCCAATCAAATTGTATCAAAATTGAACATCGTTATTCACCATTTTTAAAAACATGTAGTGGTAAATGTGTGTGCAGAGTGATCCAAAATCTACAAGTTGAGTGTTTATTCCACTTTTCAATAGGCCTAGGTTAGTATCCATGGTTTTACCTCTAGCCTATGAGTGTATAAGAAGCTTTGAAGAGACAATTTAATCATGAATAAACATTCAAAAAATTCCCACACTAATTAATCATGAATAGACAATTTAATCTTGGGGTTACAAATACCAACAACATAAATTGAGGTTTCTATGTCCTTAAATGGGTTCTATTTTCTATACAAGTTCAATTAAAGTTAGGTTTTGAATTACTTGACAATGTCATTTTTGGCTCACTTTTACTTTAATTATTTGAGTACTTAATCTAGACCTATTTTTCTACCTCACTCTATTTTAAGTATTCTATGAACATATCCCTTTCTAAGTTGTTATCTAACACTTACAAAATTATTCTTAATTCTAAAAACCCCTATAAGCATTAGTATGGACATCGTAGATCTTAAATTTCACATGTTACCCTTCAAGACATGATCAACCAATATGGTTCAATAGTGGCAATCGGTCTTGACCCTTATGGGTTGATCCTTTCCTTCACCTCAACAATGATTACTTTTCAAATTTATACCCTCTATTATAGGTTGGTTCATATTTTTAAGATAATAAGCATGAGGTTTTCCCATTTTGGATTTCTATAAAGGCAAATCTAAGTCACCTATTATCACTTGGAAACACTTGAAAATCACTTGGAAAATTTAATATCAAGGCACACTTACACTATTTCACATAAAGAAATTTTTTCCTATTCTTCCCAAATCTGATTCTAATTATTTGAAGTAGTCCTTAGCCAAGTCAAGAGCCTATTTTATCCAAGTCAAAACAAACCATTATCAAGTATTTAAGCTAGCTCTAGAGGTATACATGTAGAAATAGGAACATAATCACACAAATCACTCTAAGTGGGAGAAATATACAAGATTGATTTCCCTCTTCAAAGTAATGGATACGTAGGTAGCTATCAACCATCACAGGAGTGATTGGCTTTAGCTCAGGGCATTACACCCCCCTTTCTATTTGCAAGTTTTTAGCTATTACAAGCCCTATTAGGGTTTAAACTTGTAATAAGCCATTTGAAAGTCATTCAAGAGCATCTAAATGTTAAATTTCAACACAATAGTGTGTTTAAATTAGGCATAGGTGATTATGCCATAATTTACCTATTATCACATATGATTGTACCTATCTTAATTATGTAGCTTGTATTGAAAGTGCCTAATGAAATAATTTAAAAACCTCCAAAGCTGTGGGACCTTGGTAATTTGAGATTAATCTTCAGAGAAGGCCGACTTACTTTCACTAAAATCTGATGCAAAATGATAGAAATATCAACCTTTTAAGAATTTTTCTCTTTAGTGCTCTCGTATTCTAAACTAGGGCTTTGACGAGAAAAGGGTTTTAAAGAAATTGAAATTATAAAAAAAATAAAAGTATGGTGATTACACCAACTTTGTATAGTGGATCTAGATGTTTGCTTGGAAAACACAATAGGGTAAAAATTAGATTGAGTTTATTTTAAGCACATACTTATGCAAAATTGGCAATCAGAGGAAATATTTTAGCTTTTCTTCAACAAAGGGAAAAATATCTTTATTTAAAACAATACTATCAAGAGGGTAAAATGCCACAGATGAATTTTATTAAGACTAAAATAAAAGATAAAAACTTCCAAAAAGAATCATATCTGAGATAACTTGCATAACATAGAGATTCTAAAGACAAGAAAGGCAAAAACATTAAATTTATTTCTCTCTAAAGGCTACAACTTGTAGCAAATACATTCAAAATGTAAAAAAATATCACTAACAGAAAAAAGATACATTGGAATATGAGGTCTACCCATATTTATACAAAATATGTCTTATAAGACATATAGTTGTCAAAACTTTTACACCCAACAAAAGAAATCATGCAAATTGGAATGCCTTATGCAAAGCTGGGCGAGTTCCTCTATGCTGCACTTTACAATTAAAAATTATAATGTGTTCAAAATGGAAATACAAATGATAAAAACATTTGCAAATATTTGAACGAGATGAAAAATTAATTAGTCTTTAGAATAGCTTCAGCTTTCTTGTCATTTTTTGCTCGTAACTTCTCTGAGTATGCATCAAAGGCCTTGAATATTTCCTATATTCGCTCTTCATCTAGCCCATAAAAATAAATGTTAGAAGCTGTGTAGTCTACCTGTATATCAAATAACTCTCTTCAAAAATTCCTTATACCTTACATTTCAATTCTCATTTGATCAATTGCCTTCTCATTTTTGATAAACCTATGAATTGAACTTAAGGTAAAGACTGCATCTTTTGTTGACTCCTCAAATATTGCCTTAAAATGTTTCAGGATCTATTCTACCTATAAGATATTTCCAGCATCATCCTTTGGTCAGCATGACATTAAATTCATCATGTTATCAATCTCATATAGCACATCAATAGCTTTATCATGAGCCTCCTTGGCTCGCTCAGCAAACTTGATCAGTATCCTTATACAGAATTGGGCAACCCTATGTACTTCCTCTTACTTAGTAGAGTTATTCAATATATTCTCATCAATGAGAGTATTCATATCAATTGAATTTATGGCTATCAACTTGGGGTAATACATATTCAAAGTTTGAACCTCTCCTTCATAGCTACTAATTTGTGATTTTAAAATTTCCTTTCTCTCTATGATGATACCCTAATGTTACATAATTGCTATGAGGGCCCTATTACCCCTTGTAATTAGTTCCTTAGACCATTCTTTTGTATCCCTTCCCATGTGAGCAATCTCTTGTACTGAATCAATTATAGCTTGATCTGAACTAATTAGCTGCACTACTTATGGTTACTATGATGTTTCACTAGGATTTATGAATTGGTTAAGTACTTCAGTCAAATGATCAACTTTCCTTTTGAGTTCATCCTTGGTGGCTTTCATGGTCAATTCTCTATAAGAGAGAGTTGATACCTGATTACACCTCATGCTTGAGCCCTTCTCTTATCTGTCGACTAAGGTGTATATGAGAGCCCTGATAATCCATCACCATAAGATCTTCCTTTGATTTGTCTAGCAGGGTAACTGCAATCTCAACATATCCCTCTCCCTTGTCATCAGTGAATGTTCTTGAGAGGGTTTGGGAGTAATTTTTGATTTCTTCTTGACTTTGGTCATACCAAAGTCCAAAGTGGTGGGATCAATCATGGTCTTCCTCTTTTTGCTCACTGATTGGGCTAACCAACTAGGGGTAGCCTTTTGTGTATCTGACACAGTCACCAAATAATCTACAGTTGATGTAGCTTCACTAACTGATACTGTGACCAAGGAGGCCTCTTGGGAAGATGACACTATTGATAGCTTAGGAGGTGTTTACGAAGGTTTCTTCTCACCAATATTTTGCAAACCCATTGCTGCACCAAGTGTTTGAGTTTATCCAAGCTCAACTGATGGTATGGATGAAGTAGTGGAAATGGGGTAAATGGGAGTAATGGAAGTAGGGATCATGAATTTAGGAACTGGTGGAAGGGCAAAAGCCAAGGCACTAAATGTGTTAATTAGGTGTGTAGGGCCACTCAGGGTTGGTGAAGTAAAAATGGTGGGTTGAGATGAAAAGGGAATAACACTCACTCCAGAGGTTGAAGTGGTCTATAGGATGGTAGTCAAGATGATTGACTCTGAGGTAATATACTGTTGAGTGGTGTTGGGGATTAATGGTGATGAAACAAAAGGAATTGCAAATGGAATTGAAAGTGGGAGTGGATCAAATGGGGAAGGAGAAGTGGGAGGAAGGGAAAGTGAAGTATAAACTTGGAATCCCACTGTAGGGGGACCCTAAGTACTCCCTAGACTTGGTTGTGTTGTTTGTACTTGGCTTATTGAGGTGGGTGTAGTGGTGGATAAAGTGGGGATGAGTGGAGAGAGAGGCATTGAGGCTTGTGATGCAATGGAAACCTGAGGTGCTTGGGGAGAAGAGGTAGCCAGTGGAAGTGTTGAAGCTTCCTATACTATAGAATTAGGAGAAGGGGGGACAATGGAAATATGAGCCATATGAAGTAGTAGATCCTTGTGATGCTGGTGTTGTCTCTTCTGCTGAAATATCAATGGGTTCATGTGAAGCTTATCCTTATTTGCTTGAGTCTCTTTTTTTGGCCTTAGTATTTTTTTCCTCTTTTTTGTTTCTTCAAGTCTCATTGATGATTCACTAGGGCCCTCTCTTGTTGGTGTTATACCTTCTACTTTTAATTTTAGGAGCTTTTCTTTAACTCCTATGGTTTCTCTTGTAATATGCATTCCTTTACTCTTTAGCCAATTAATATTCTTATTGATGACATGGAATATTCTATCAAATAGGGAAAATGACTCAAGAAGTGACCACCTGAATAGTGGTAGGGTTTTCACAATGATCTGGGTGAGGTATAATGGATCCACTCTAAAAACATCATCTTCGAAGTCATCAGGGACTGGTACTAGATCATAATCATTTATTTTTTATAGGGACATTCTTGAGGAGTCCCTCATTCTAACCATCTCTTTGTCATCATAATCCTCCCAATAATATTCATAGTATGACACATGTTCATATAATGCCAACTCTAATGCATGAGTGATTTTGCCATATGGGTCAAAATATGGCTTGGACTCTAGGGTCCTCAATGTTACCTAGCTCATCTTTACCTCTGCACCTCTAGCCTTTAGAAGAGTTTGGCATGTATAATGACTAATAAAAATAGGGAAATGAATCTTTGCCTTGTGTCTATCTGAGAGGATCTTATGGGTTTTCGCTAGCTTCCACACCAACTCCAATAATGCCCATTTGTCACTTACGTATCGAGGGAGGGTGAAGGGACAACCACTAAAGCCTACTACCCTAATGTAGGAATATGTGGGGAATTGTATAAAGAAAGATCCCCATTTAGTGATTTCTTCTTTTTCCTCCATTGATAACCTCTCCCTCTAAAGTTTTGGATTGAACATGGTGATGATGTTGTAGATGAAAGAATCATTAACTCTTCTAAACTATTGTTTACTAGCTTAAAGGGTAAGGTTAGGGTAGTAGTTGTACACTCTTGTTATTTCATCGAGAACAACATTGAGACTTGGAAATAATCTACCCTTAAACAAAATATAAATAATGTATGAGGTCATGTAAAATTTGTTTGAGGTTCGAACCTCCAACAACCATTGATGGAGATAATCATTGATTAATTATGCCTAATGTATATATTGCTTATTTTCTCAGATGGTCCAAATATACTAGTACATCCATTATTCATATCACTAGGCATTAGGACTTCTAATGACTCTATGCAACAATGTTATAACATCTCCCACCTCCTCTATAAAATCAGACCTATACATTGTCTTGGGCAATCTGTGGAGGAGTGCTTGGGGGTCTTGAGCTATTATTTGTTGATCATCTTTTGGCATCCATCTTTATTCTCCTCATATAACTGTGTAGATATTTAGGGAGTTATATCTAAATAACTTTCAAACTTAGGAATGGCAAACACCAAGTTGATGTAGTCAGAATTAAGATCCAAAATCTTTTCTCCCTTATCATTATACACTTGCCTCCTATTGAGGTCATAATATTGGTCCATTGTCAGGATCAATTTATGAATTTGAATAGTTAAGGGAAAATATGCAACTTGTGGAAGTCTAGAGTCATGAATACTCTATATCCAATAATTTTTGAATTTTTCCCCTATTCTAGCCCAAAAGTCTCTTATGTCAATATGACCTAAATCTGTATCACTAATTTTTGTGAGGTTGGATTCTAGAAAAGAAGTTGATTTAGGACCTTTAGATTTTAAATTCATCTCTTTTAGAGGCATGGAGATTATAGAAAAATCCTCTGAGTAATGAACTATGGAAGTTGGTAGAAACTACAGGTGTATGAAGCACTTGTTCCTTTCAATGGAACTTGAAGGTGTTTGGAGCATGTCTAATGTCCATAGTCTTATGACTTAAGAATCTCTAATGGAGGTGGGATGTGCTTGAGGCAAGTCCACTCTCCATAATGCTGAAAAGATGTTGGGTTCCTGGCAAAAGTGGGAGGTGCTTCAAGCATGTCCACTCTTCATAGTGCACTAGGAATCTATGGAGTTCAAGGGTACTTGGAATACATCCAATGTCTACAGGGACGTTGGGAGGGAAAAAATCTTGGAGGGAATATTCACATTTTAAAATGGAAGGATATGCTCTAGGAATGAAAAGAACTTGATTTTGAATGCAAAATCCTTGGATAAAAAATGAAATAAGCTTTGGGAAGTTTTTTTAAATACCTTAAAACCCTAGTATGCCCTAGATATATTATCTAGTCCCTAAAGAACTAAGTGCTACACCATACACAAAACTCACTCAAAAATGACCCACCAACTACTAAAAACTAAATTTATGAAAGAAACCCTAAGACTGGAAAGGAAACTCTACAAGATATGGAAAAACTTTCAGAGATGGAGATATAATGGAACAAAACATAAGAGGAATACCATTTGGTGGACGTAGGTAATGTGGCTTAGCATAAATGACATGGCTTAGTGTAGTTGATGTGGATTGAGGTTGAAATGGTAGGGATGACATATTAGAGCTCCAAAACATACTTAGAAAGATAATCAAATGATAATAATTTGCAAATATACCTAGCTTTATATAGGAAAAACTTGCATTAAATTCAAGTAATGGTGGTTGGTGGCATAGGTTGGACCTGCTTGAGGTAGGTCCACTCTCCACAATCAAAAATGGCTCAATGAGAGGTGGGGTTCATCATGCACTTTACATGTCATAAAAAATGTACAATATGCACTGATATCTAGTTCTTATGAAAAGGTTTAGATGGGTTTGGTGGAGGTTGGACCTACTTAGAGCAGGTCCACCCTCTATGATTGGGTTAATGACTTGGTGAGGATCAGAGCTTAGCATGCACTTTACATGTTGTGAAAATGTGCAATGTGTACTCTAGGCCCCACCTCTTATGAGAAAAGGCAAAATTAAAATGATAGACATTGGACCTGCTCCAAGTAGGTCCACCTTTCATGGATGGGTTAATTGGTTAGTGGGATCTAGAGCCCATCATGCACTTTGCATGTTGTGAAAATGTGTAATGTGCATATCAAGTTCTAAATTCCATTAGATGGGTGCATGATGGGATTCAGAGCTCACCATGCATTTTGCATGTTTGAGAATGTGAAAAGTGCATTATAAGTTATGGATTCCATGAATTTTAGGGTTTGGTGCCTCACAAGACTTGAAACCCATGAAGTAATTTAAAGTGGTGCAAATTGTATCTAGAGTCCCAAATTCTATGAGGTAAAATAAAAATGGATTTTAGAGGGTTAAGAGTTTTCCCTAAAAATAAAGGGGGTTTCCCTTAGGGTTTTAGATGTAATGATATTTTTGGGACAAAAATATCAACATTTTTGGTAGCCTCTACGAGATGATTGCCTACTAATCATTAGAATCTAGTACCCTTTCAAGACATTGTGCATGGAGTCAACCCTACTCTGACAAAACTATAACCTAGGAAATAAATAAGTTGGGTTTGATAAGACTTAGAAATAAAAAAAGAAAATAAACTAAAGAATAACTCAAAAAGACTAAGACACATGTAAAAACACTAATCAAAAACACAATATAACCCTATTATTTACAAAACTTATTAGGGCTTTTGGAACAATTCCTTACATCAAAATCAAGTTTTGAGGTATATCTCATTAACTGGGACTAGTATTTCTTCACCATCAAGCTTGGCAAGATGAAATGCATTGGGCCCTTTACACTAAGTGATGATATACAAACCACTCCATATTGCATCAAATTTGGTGTGCATGTTTGGTTTTGCTTTATTTGCATCCCACTTCAGGACCATATCTTCCTCATTGAAGCTTCTTGCAATTTCCTTTTTAATGAAAGTATTCTTGACTTATGCTCAATTTTATTCTAAGACTTTCATAGATTGACACATAATTTCTTTGAGTTCCATGAGCTCAACTAGTCTTATAGTCATCTCATCAGTGTCAATCAGGTCTAATTGATGATTGAGATCTAGGGATGGTATCTCGATTAACAATGGAACTTAGGATTCCCTTCCATATACTAACATAAAAGGAGAATTACCGATAGCCTTTTTTGGTATAATTATATCAGCCCATAGTGTTGATCTCAGTTTTGTATACCACATCCTTTGTTTAACCTCCATAGTCTGTTTAATGATTCTAATTAACTTCTTGTTGGTGGACTCAGCTAGACCATTACCTTAAGGGTGATAATTTGAAGATGTGCTTAGGTACACATTATGATTTATGGCCCATTCACTGACCTGAATGTTGATAAAAGCCTTAGCATTATCGAATATGATGGTGTGAGGAACACCAAACCTTGAAACTATATCGTCCATGAAATCTAAAATGGATGCTTCTATGGCATCTTTCAGAGCAATTTCTTCAGTTTATCATGTGAAATAGTCCATTTCTATGAGAACCCACTTGTGACCCATGCTTGATGGTAGATTGATCATGCTAATGAAATATAATCCCCATTGGGTGAATGACTGATCTTCTTGAATTGGTTTGAGAGGAAGTGTAGCTAGCCTTTACTTACCAATGAAATAAACACACTTTTCATAATTTCTTACTCACTTATGGGCATATTTAAATAAATAAGGCCAATAGTAGCCTCCTCTCATTACCTTGATGGCTATAGTTTTCCTCCTAATGATCCATCATGAAATTGTTCAAGCACTTTGGGGACTTGCTCATGCTCAATACATCTTAACAAGACTCCATTCATATCCTTACAAAATAAAATTCCATCAACAAGGACATAAGTCATTGATTGGAGTCAAAAATACCTTTTCTTTGACCATTGGAAGTCATAGGGGTATTTGCCAATTTGTAAGAAATGGATCATGTCTTGAATCTAGCTATTAAAAGAATGTAGATTCTTTGGATGAGGTATATTTTGAGTGTACACTACATTAGAAACCAGTTCATCAATTTTGATGTCAAAAACTAGTTGCTCACAAAATCATTTCCATCTTAATAGCTTTATGATTATGATATCTATGTCATAATCCATGACCAAGTATCCATCTTGCTCATTTTTCATTTATCTCCGTACTTAGTAGAAATTCTTTGACACTGGTGACTAACCATCAGATGTACCTTATTGTTAGAAAACACATTCATAAATTTATTGAGTGCTTTGATTACTGCATACACTTATTTTTTCACAAATCTATAATTCTCTTCATAACCTTTCAAAGATTGGCTGAAGAAAGATAACGATTGATCCAAACCTTCCTGATTGTGTTGAGTCAGAATTGCTGAGATAGTTTCCTCCCCTCCAAATGCATAGAGGATAAAACCCCTCTCATAGTTTGGGTTAACCAAGGTGGAGGCTTGGAAGATATCTTGTTTGATATCCTCAAATATTTCTTTCCCCTCTTGCATCTAGCTAAAAATATTTGCCTTCTTTAACATTTTAGTAAGGGGTTTGGCCAAGGATGCAAAATTCAGTACAAATCTCCTCACAAAGTCAATATTCTTGAGAAAGCTTTGTAACCTTTTTTTAGACTTGGAAATGCTAATGTAGATATGGCTCTAACTCATTTAGGGTCTATTACAAGACCTTATTTGGACACTATATGTCCCACTAACTTGCTTTCGTGTACGACACACACACACTTCTTTGGGTTAAGAGAAACACCAAATTCCCTACATCTTTCAAACATATTTCTTAGGGGATCGAGATGTGCACTAGTGTGATTTGAATAGACTATGATATCATATATATATATATATATATATATATATATATATATATATATATATATATATATATATATATATAAGATTATATCATTTATCAAATCCTTGAAGGCCATATCTATAGATCTTTGAAAATTTGTTCCTACATTTGTGAGATCAAATGACATCTTCCTATACGTGTACATGCCCCTTTTGGTGGTGAAGGAAGTCTTGAATTGGTCTGATTCTTATACCAAGATTTGATTATAACCCAAATAACCATCCAGAAGAGATAATCTCTCAGATTCGATACTATCTATAGAATTTTTTCCATAGGGCGAAGAGGACAATGATATTTCAATGATGCTTTGTTTAGGTCTCTAAAATCCATGCATAGATAGATTTCACTATTCTTCTTTTTGATAGGGACCAAATTCACTAACCAAGATGAGTGTTTGATCAAAAATATTATATTAGCCTCTATCAACTTAGAGAGTTCATTTTTCATCAAGGGTTTGATCTTCAAATTGATGGGCCTCTATTTTTACCTGATGAGTTTTATATTTGGATCTAGTTCGATATTGTGTTGTGCTAAAATTGGGTTGAATCCTCTTAAATCATGATAAATATAAATGAAATTATCATCAAAATCTCAACATAATTAAACAAAATCATGATTCTCTAAAATATTGCATACCTTACCTATCTTGAGTGACTTGCCTTCTGAGATAGTGACATGTTTGCAATCTTCTTCATTGATGGTAATATTCTTCTTTTCACTTTTCAGTTGGTCATCCAAGTTAAATATATTTTCCAGTGTAATGAGACCCATGGGAAACTTACATTTTTTTAATTGTATAATTTGATCTCCATATTAGTCTTGAAACCTTGGTTGATTTCTTTTTGAAAACTTAGCATCTTCTCTTAAAAAATTTACAATCTGCTTGTCATTATCAAAGACCTACCAGTTAATTATGTTATTAGGGATGAAGGCCTTATAATCAACCTTACATGCTGGTTATTTTTCCTTATTATTTTAATTAGTAGATTATATTGAGATGCAACCGAGCCCATATAGTTAGCATCTTTATTTTGTGCCCTTGGTACTATTTGAATATTCAAGGTGGTAAAATCTTCTAGCAGGTCCCAAACCCTATGCTTATATGACCTTAGCAAATTGTTTTTGGTCACACTTTTTAATCTACCTTGGTGAACGATGAGTTCACTATCCCCAAATAACTGTAAGAGTTTGATTCATCTATCCTTATCCAATTCGGGGCCTCAAATCAATGCTTCATAGTCAATTACATTGTTGGTGTAGTTGAATTGAAGTTTAAACAAATAGAAGTAACTTTTTTTGTGTGGAGATATCAATACAACTTCTACACCTGCACTGTTTCTAATTCTTGAACCATCAAAATATAACTACCATATCCCTTGTAGATCCTTAATTGGTTTGACTAAATTTGACATGATTGCATCTTACTCATGAATACAATACATCCCTAACCTTGTTTCTTTTATGTAATCTTAAGGGTCAAATTTTAGGGCTGATCCCCACTCATCCAAGTGAGTGTCTAGGATTTATTCTATAGGTGTTGCATTATCTTGATCCACTTCTTCTTCTTCTTGATCTTGAAAGGTACATTTCATATCTATGAGAGTGGGATTATATGGTTCGATATGGTCTTTCATGATTGACTTAGCTCTTATTTTTACTCTAGTTCCATATCTCATTTTAAATAGCATATGAGACCAATATGTAGATAGATATCCTCCCATTTTTTTAGTGAAATATCTTGATAGACAAAAGGAAAAGTATGGGGGGAGGTCTATGACTGAAATGTCCTGAGTAATTGAAAGACTAGGGAAAGCATGAATAGTGAGGTCCAGTCCTTTTATAATTCCTACTATTTGAACAACAGTCCCATCTAGTTTCACTACTCCTTTATTCACATGTGTATACTTTAGTGCTAGAGTGCCAACTATTTTCTTAGGTATCATTGAACTACTAGCCTCTGAATCCACCATGCAATTGTGTACTAGATGCTTACTTATTATAAGTGAAAGGTAAAAGGGAGGAGGCTTACCATTTTTGCTTATTTTATTGTCAATTTGAGGCTGACATAAATTTATTGTAGGTTTAGGTCCCCTAGCTGGAGCCTTCTCTGATATCTAGAAGTTCTTCAAGGCCTCCTGTAGTAAGTCCCTTTGTGCTAGTATAGATAAGGCTTCCCACATAGTGACATTCAAATTAGTTTTCTTCATTTGATCAATAATCCTAAAATGGATATTACCAAACTTTATCAGTAATTTTATATGGAGTATGTCTTCATTTATAAGATTTGGAGTGGGCACCTTTGATTTTAATTGATTGGTAGGTACGAAGGGTGGCCTTTGCACTATATTAATCTTTGTCAGTTCTATTATTGCTTTCAAAGTTAAATCTTGGTCCACTCTAGGGAGTTGATAAGCTTTTATTACTCTTTTATTGGAATGTTTATTAGCTGTTATAGGGCCTCCACTATTAAAAAATGCTTCATCTTGGTCTATTCCACTAAAATCATCCTCTTGCTAATTTAGAAGAGTTACTTCACTTTGAGTAGGTTCTTATGTTTTTGCTTGTTGAGAAGTAGATACTTCTTATTCTCCTTGAATACTTGATATACCTTGCACTATTAGGGTTTGACTGATAACACCATTGGGGTAAGTATTCTGATTATGGGGTTGATTGCACGGATAACACCACTCATATTCTTGATCGAAATTATTTTGAACACGGACAATAGCTTTGGAAGATCTGAGTGCTAGTAATGAATGAGTGTTTGGAGGCCTTGGCTATGCATTCTGTCCTTGCTATTGGTTATTGATTTGTTATGGTTTCCTAATCTTGGTAGGATTGCATATTCCCTTGATACATAGGGTTAGATGGCTGAAAAGGTTTATGGTTTTGGGTTTGTTTCATTTTCATCACCACTAACTCATTTACAAAACTCTTGAGTGACCTCATGCAATTCATTCATAGGTGCAGGAGTTAAAGTAGGTGCCTTACTCATAGTGGGTATTGGAGCAAGTGTAGGTGGGGGAATAGGAGCTATTTTTAGAAATAAAGGCATTGGGGGCCATGGTGCAATTTTCCTAGCTTGAATCAAACAATTATCAGCCCTTATTGTAATATCATAAGCTATAGGAAATATGGTACTGCCCATTGACTGAACCATCATAGCTATATCACTATTAAGGGATTTTAGGTAATACAAGAAGGCATTATTTTTAGTGGGTTTAACTAAGTTTTGAATTTTTTTAGGTCTTTTGGAAGTAATAATTAAAGTTAGTCATTTGTTCATGAGGATCTCATTGAATAATAGTCAATTGTTTGACTAAGGAAAGGTGATCACACTTGTCCTCAAAGTGGGAGCACATTGCAACACCTAACTCATCCCAAACTTGGATTGAGGTGGGAGGGAGACCTCTATACCATTACAAAGCTTTCCCCTTAAAAGAGTAGACTAGGAGTCTGATTACAACATTGACTTTGACCACATTATAGATTGAGCAGAGGTTAGAAATGTCTTGTATATGCTCTAAAGCTATGGTAAAAGTTTCACCAATAATATATGGCAAACTTTTTAAGGCTAAGATTGGTATATAATCATGCTAGGTTAAAATGAGTAGACTACCTATGTTTAAAGCTATGCAATTCTGATTTCTAGCCATTGCAGGAGATAAAGAGCTGATTAGAGTGACTAAAGGGGATGGGAATAAAATTATAGGATATACCTTAGGTTGAGGGGTGACTTCTTTTGTTCTCTTTTTTGATCGAAATGACTATTCTAAAAAATCATCCCTCTTACCTTTGGTAGATGATCTTGTTTATTTTATTGGCATACATCACCTTGAGATCGTGAGTTTGTAAGCCAATGGAGTCACTAGGTAATTTGATATTTGCATGAAACTTGTACAATGGTTGATGAGAATAACACTAATCTCTATGTAATTTTTGGGTCCCATCGAGTGTGTCAAATTTTTTTATCACATAGGATTGAAACTATATTAATATGTAGCTTATTGTGAAAGTGCCTAATGAAACAACAATAAAACCTCCAAAGTCATGGGACCTTGGCAATTTGAGATTAATCTTTAGAGAAGGCCAACTTCCTTTCACTAAAATCTGATGCAAACTGATAGAAATATCAGCCTTTTAGGAATTTTTCTCTTTAGTGCTCTTGTATCCTAAACTAGGGCTTTGACAAGAAAAGGGTTTTTAGGAAATTAAAATTATAGAAAAACTAAAAGTATGTTGATTGCACCAAATTTGTATAGTGGATCTAGATGCTTGTTTGGAAAGCATAATAGGGCAAAAAATAGATTGAGTTTATTTTAAGCATAGACTTATGTGAATTTGAAAATCAGAGGTAATATTTTAGATTTGCTTAAAAAAAGGGAAAAAGATATTTATTTCAAATAATACGATCAAGAGGGCCCAATACCACAGATGAATTCTCTTGAGACTGAAATAAAAGATAAAAACTTCCACAAAGAATCAGATTTATGATAACTTGCATAACACAGAGATTCCAAAGATAAGAAAGGCAAAACCTTCAACTTTATTTCTCTCTAAAGGCTACAACTTGTAGTAAATACATTCAAAATGTAGAAAAATATCACTAATAGTAAAAAGATATATTGGGCTACAGGGTCTACCCATATTTATACAAAATATGTCTTAGAAGACATTTAGTTGTCAAAACTTTAACACCCATCAAAAGAAATCATGTAAACTAGAATGCCTCATGCAAAGGGGGGTGACTTCCTCTATTTTTGGTGCTTTTGACTTATGGGAGTGCTTGTGTTGCGTGCATGAGTGGGTATAAATCTAGAGATGATCTTGGCATAACTGGAGATATTCATGCAAGGTTCCTAGGATGATGGCTAAAAACAACTCTCCATATAAGGAGCAACACCTAAAAGGACTTTGTCTTTTCCAAATAAAATATAATATTGAAAATAAATTTTCAAACTTATTTTCATGTAAACCCTAGCGTGCAAAACTGAAGTGTGACTTTTTCAACATCCAAGCCTTTATCACTTTTACCAAAAAAGGGAATTTGTTTTTATGACTTTGTACCTTTTTCATTTCACATTAATTAAAATAGAAAGTTTAATTTGAAAATTTATTTTTGTAACTTCCATATTTGAAAGATATAAAGTGAAAAATATGTCTTCTTTTTCTCCAAAAGAGTTATAAAAAACACACAGCTACACTTTGTAATTACAAATTACAAATTATAATGTCTTCAAAATGGAAATGCGCATGATAGATTTTTTTTCAAATATCCAAAAGAGAGAAAAAATTAATTAGTCTTCAGAATAGCTTCAGTGTTCTTGTTATTTTCTACTCCCAGCTTCTCTGAGTATGCATCAAAAGCCTTGAATATTTCCTATATTCACTCTTAATCTGGCCTGTAAGAATAAATGTTAAACGCTGCATAGTTTTCTTATATATCAAATAACTCTCTTAAAAAAGTCCTTATACCCTGCATTTTGGTTCTTGTTTGATCAATTTCCTTCTCATATTTGATAAACTTGTGAATTGAACTTAAGGAGAAGACTATCTTTTGTTGATTCCTTCTCAACTATTACCTTAAAATTTTCCTGGACTTGTTTTGCCTATAAGATATTTTTGGCATCATCCATTGGTTAGCATGACATTAAATTCATCATGCTATCAATATCATATAGCACATCAATAACTTTATCATGAGTCTCCTTGGCTTGCTTAACGAACTCGATCAGTATCCTTATCCAGAATTGGGCAGCCCTATGTAATTCCTCATGCTCAGTAGAGTTCTTCAATATATTCTCAGCAATGAGAGTACTCATATAAATTGAATTTATGGCTATCAACTAGGAGTAATACATGTTCAAATTCTAAACCTCTCCTTCATAGCTACTAATTTTTTATTTTAAAATTTCCTTTCTCTCTATGATGATACAGTAATGTTCCATCATTGTTGTGAGGGCCCTATTTCCCCTTGTAGTCAGTTCCTCAAACCATTCTTTTGTATCCCTTCTCATGTGAGCAATATCTCATACTAAATCAATTGTAGCTTGATCTAGACTAATTGGCTACACTACCTGTGGTTGTTGCAATGTTTCACTAGGCTTTATGAATTGGTTAAATACTTTAGTGAACTGATCAACTTTCCTTTTGAGTTCATCCTTGGTGGATTTGTCATGGTCAATTATCTGTAAGAGAGAGTTGATACTTGACTATACCTCATGCTTGATCCCTTATCTTGTTTTCCAAGCAAGGTGTATATGAGAGACTTGATAATTTGTTACCATAAGATCTTCCTTTGATTTATCTTGTGGGGGAACTACAATCTCAACATATCTCTCTCCCTTGTCATCAGTGAAAGTTCTTGAGAGGGTCTTAGGATTAGGTTTTGATTTATTCTTGACTTTGGTCATATCGAAGTCCAAAGTGCTAGGACCAATCATGGTTTTCCTCTTTTTCTCACTAATTGGGCTAACTAACTAAGGGGAGCCTTTCATGTATCTGGCACAGTCACCAAAAAATTTGTATCTAATGTAACTGCACTAACTAATACTATGACCAAGGAGGCCTCTTGGGAAGATGAAACTATTGATAGCTTAGGAGGTGTCTGTGAAGGTTTATTCTCACCAATATTTTGCAAACCCATTGCTGCACCAAGTGTTTGAGTTGATCCAAGCTTAACTAATGGTATGGATAAAGTAGTGGAAATGGGGGAAGTGGGAACAATGGAAGTGGGGATCATGAATTTAAGAACCAGTAGAAGGATGGAATCTAAGGCAATAAATGTGTCAATTAGGTGTGTGGGGCCACTTAGGGTTGGTGAAGTGAAAATGGTGGCTTGAGATGAAGAGGGAACAACACTCACTCCAGAGGTTGAAGTGGCCTACAGGATGGTAGTCAAGATGACTGATTCTGAGGAAATGTACTATTGAGTGGTGTTGGGGATTAATGGTGATGAAACATAAGGAATTGTAAATGGAATAGAAAGTGGTAGTGGATAGAATGGGAAATGAGAAGTGAGAGGAAGGGAAAGTGAAGTAGAAACTTGGATTCCTATTGTAGGGGGACCCAGAGTGCTCCCTAAATTTGTTTATGATGTTTTCACTTGGATTCTTGAGGTGGGTGTAGTGGTGGATAAAGTGGGGATGAGTGGAGGGAGAGGAGATGAGACTTATGATGCAATGGAAACTTGAGGTGCTTGGGGAGAAGAGGTAGTCAATGGAAGCATTGAAGCTTCCTGTACTATAGAAGTAGGATAAGGGGGGACAATGGAAATAAGAGCTAGTGTTATAGGATCTGAAGTAGTAGATCCTTGTGTTGTTGGTGTTGTCTCTTCTATTGAAATATCAATGGGTTCATATGCAGCTTCTCCTTCTTTACTTGACTCTCCTTTTTTGGCCTTAGTATTTGTTTTCCTCTTCTTTTTCTATTTAGGTCCCACTGATGATTCACTAGGGCCATCTATTGTTGGTGTTATACCTTTTGCTTTTAATTTTAGGAGCTTTTATTTAACTCCTATGGTATCTCTTGTAATCTTCATTCCTTTACTCTTTATCCAATTAATAGTCTTGTTAATGACATGGGATGTTCTATTAAATAGGGAAAATGATTTGGGAACTAACCACCTGACTAGTGGTAGGGGTTTCATAATGATCTGGGTGAGGTATAATGGATCCAGTTTGGAGACATTATCTTCCAAGTTATAAAGGACTGGTGCCAAATTATAATCTTTTATTTGTTGTAGGGACATTCTTGAGTAGTCCCTCATTCTAACCATCTCTTCGTTATCATTATCCTCCCAATAATCTTCATAGCATGGCACATGTTTATATGATGCCAAATATAATGCATGAGTGATTTTTCCATATGGGTCAAAATATGGCCTGGATTCTAGGGTCCTCAATGTTACTTGGCTCATCTCTGTCTCTACACATCTATCCTTCACAAGAGTTTGGCATGTATAATGGCCAATATATATAGGGAAATGAATCCCTACCTTGTGTCTATCTGAGAGAAGCTTATGGCTTTCTACTAATTACCACACCAAATCTAATAATGCCCATTTGTCACTTGCATACTAGGGGAGGGTGAAGGGACAACCACTGAATTTGGTTGCCCTAATGTAGGAATATATGGGGAATTTTATAAATAAATATCCCCATTTAGTGATTTCCTCTTTTGCCTCCCTTGATAACTTCTCCCTTTTAAGTTTTGGATTGAACATGGTGATGATGTTGTAGATGAAAGCATCATTAACTCTTCTAAACTATTTTTTACTAGCTTGAAGGGTGAGGTTAGGTTAGTAGTTGTACACTCTTGTTATTTCATTAGGAACAACCTTGATACATGAGAATAATCTCCCCTTAGACAAAATATAAACAATGTATGAGGTCATGTAAAATTTATTTGAGGTTTAAACCTCCAAAAACTACTAATGGATATAATCACTGATTAATTGTGCCCAATGTATATATTGCTTATTCTCTCAAATGTTCTAGATAAACTGGTACATCTACTATTTGTAGCATTGGGCATCAAGACTGCTAGTGACTCTACACAACAATTTTATAACATCTCCTACCTCCTCTATAAAATTAGACCTATACATTGTCTTGGGCAATCTGGTAGAGGAGTGTATAGGGGTCTTGAGCCATTGTTTTTTGATCATATTTTGGCATCCATATTTATTCTCCTCATATAACTATGTAGATGTTTGGGGAGTTATATCTAGATGTATTTAGAGTTAAGATCCTGAATCTTTTCTCCCTTATCATTATACACTTGCCTCTTATCGGTGTCATAGTGTTGGGCCATTGTTAGGATATATTTAGGACTTTGAAAATTTAGGTGAAAAGTTACATCTTGTGGAATTATAGAGTCATAAATACTTTATATATAGTCATTTTTGAATTCTACCCCTATTTTGGCCTAGAAGTCTCCTAGGTCAATATGATATAAATTTGTATCATTGATTTATGTGAGTTGATTCTAGATAAGAAGCTACTTTAGGAACCTTAGATTTGAACATCATCTCTTTGGGAGGCATGGAGATTATAGAAAAATCCTCTGAGTAACCAATTATAGAAGTTGGCAGAAATTGCAGGTGTCTGAAGCATTTGTTTCTTCCAACAGAACTTAGAGGTGTTTAGAGCATGTCCAATGTCCATGATGCTTATGACTTAAAAATATCTAACGGAGGTGGGACATGCTTGAGGCAGGTCCACTCTCCATAATGCTAAAAAGATGTTGATTTCCAAATGGAAGTGGGAGGTGCTTTAGGCATGTCCACTCTCCATGGTGCACTAGGAGTCTACAGAGGTCAAGGGTGCTTGGAACACGTCTAGTGTTCATAGGGACACTGGGAGGGAAATAATCTTGGAGGGAATATTCATGTTTTTAAATGGAAGGACATGCTCTAGGAATGAAAAGAACTTGATTTTGAATGTGAAATCCTTGGATAAAAAATGAAGCTTTAGGAGTATTTTTTGGATGCTTACCTTGAAACCCTAATATGCCCTAGATGTATTGTCTAGTCTGTAAAGAACTAAGTTCTACACTAGACATAAAACTCACTAAAAAATGACCCACCAACTACTAAAAAAACTAGATTTATGAAAGAAACCCTAAGACTGGAAAGGAAACTCTATAAAAAATGGAAAAACCTTCAAAGATGGAGATGTAAAGGAATAAAACACAGGAAAAATATTGTTTGGTGGATGAAAGTGATGTGTCTTAGTGTAGCTAATGTGGATTGAGGTCAAAATGGTGAGGATGGTATATTGGAGCTCCAAAACATACTTAGCAAGATAATCAAATGATAATACTTTGCAATTAGACCTAGATTTATATAGGAAAAAATTGCATTATATGCGATCAATGGTGGTTGGTGGTGGAGGTTAGACCTGCTTGAGTTAGGTCCACTCTCCGTGATAAAAAATGGCTTAGTGGGAGGTAGGGTTCATCATGCACTTTGTACATTGTAAAAAACATGCAATGTGCACTTTCATATCCACTTCTTGTAGAAAGGTTTAGATGGGTTTGGTGGAGGTTAGACCTACTTAGAGTAGGTCCACCCTCTATGGTTGGGTTAATGACTTGGTGGGGACTGAAGCTCAGTGTACACTTTGCACATTATGAAAACATGCAATGTGAACTCTAGGCCCCACCTCTCACAAGAAAAGGAAAAAGTGAAAGGTAGATATTAGACTTACTCCAAGTAGGTCCACTTTCCATGGGTGGGTTACTTGGTTGGTGGGATTCGAAGCCCATCATGAACTTTGCACCTTGTGAAAATGTGTAATGTGCATACCTAGTTCTGGATTTTATCAAATGGGTGCGTGCTGGGATTTAGAGCCTGTCATGTATTTTGCATGTTTTATAACATGCAAAGTGCACATTGAGTTTTGAGTTTAATGAATTTTAGGGTTTGGTGCCTTACCAGACCCATAAACTATGAATTAATTTGTAGTGGTGCAAATTATATCTAGAGTCCCAGATTCCACTAGGTAAAAGAAAAATGGGTTTTGGAGTGTTAAGATTTTTTTCTTAAAAAACAAAGGGGGTAACCGTTAGGGTTCTATATGTAATGAGATTTTTGGGACAAAAATCTCATCATTACCTAAATGATAGTCAAATTTAAATTTGAAACTGCCATGTGATACTCAAACAAACATCAAATTTAAAATAAAACATAAAAGTGAACAAGTTACTACATTACACTCCACCCCAACACTACCATTATAAAATGGCTACCAACATAAAATATGGGACATTCATAAGGACCATTTAAATAACTTAAAATCAAATAATCTAAACTAGTTTCATTGATATATTCTAATGTTTTCTTTTAAAATATAAAATGCAATAATTATTGTATATGTAATAGATATACAAGTTATTAGGATAAGATTTCATCATTGAAGTAGGTAAAATAATAAACAAATTATAGAAAATTTGAGATATTTATAAAGGTTTTGAATTGATAAATTTAAATAATTTGAATAAAATTTTAAATTAATCTATATAGTGCTTATAATTAATTGTTGTAGATGATGGTAAAAGCATGTTTGTCATTAAAATATAAATTTTAAGAAATATAAAGAAGATGTGAAATTTTGATAGATGTGATAGTCCTTAGTTTTAACACTATTCTCAAAAATCAAAATCAAAACCATTTTATTGATAAATTTGAAAATAGTTAAAAGTATAAGTAAACACCAAAGTATTTTATAATAAGTATGCAAATAATGTAGAATGAAATATAATTTTTTAATTGAAAAATATTTTATATTAATAATAAAAACTATAAATCATTATTTGTAAAAAAATTGGTGGTATGGTATCACATTCCACGCATCACATCTAACACAAGGATTGAGAAAAAGCTACTAATATAACTCAAAATGTAGCTAAAAAGGAATACATATCATAATTTTTGAATATATCCAGCAAAATAAGAAAAATAGTTCATTAGGCACCAAGACAACATGGCATAAGAAATAACCCACACAAACAATAAAAAACATTGGTAAAGGTGAAGGATCATCCATATTTTTACCCCAAACCCAACCACTACTAATGAGAAAATCTATCATATCAAGTAATGATTCCCCCCTATCATTATTTTTTATTTATTATCATCATCATTTATTGTCTCTTATCTAGACAAGGAAATGGTTATGGATAAACAAGAAAACTTTCCTTGTTGGGATTTCCATCCACCAATGTTATAGAATGCATAACCTCCACCACAAGAGTTGTTCACTAGTGAGGGAGGTCATGAATGTGATGAAACACTTTGGTGCCTACTTCATGAATAGTTCCTACCACAAGCTATAAACCCAAGTTCTTAAGAAGGTGACCATATATGACAATAATTTTAAGTATCCTGGTAGACTGCATAGGGGGCACTCTCCCAATGGTAAAATAAAATCTAGAGGTGCTCCACCTCTAATTAGGCCTTCTTTGCATGCACTTGAATATGTAGTGATACATTAGAGATCATTTGAAATTTATTAGTAATAAAAAATAACCATCTATAGATAACTAATTACAGTTTACACTGTTATTTTTTTTACCTAAATGAAAAATAATTTTAAAATAAAAAACATGGCATATTTGATTGTATTGTGAAGATATCATGGTTGAATCCATTAAGCATACTATTTTATAGGAAAATAAATCTAGATGAAATGGTTGAAAAATGGTATTAATCTACCTCTAAGATAATTGAGTATGCTTTTAAAACCAACAATTATGCTTGAGAGACTCTGGGTGTCAGCAAGATGAGCATAAGAGATTAGCCACACCTAGATGGAAAAGGAAAATTTCAATAGGGAGGCTTTTGTGAAATATGCACTAAAAGAAATGCATTTATTTTAGCTCAATAATTAATTTCCATACTCTATAAAATATTCATCCCCATGTGTTTTCAAAATAATTGACTTTCCAATGAGCATTCAGAGTAGTCCTTGAATAAGCTAGTGAGATAGAAATTGATAACTAGGTCAGAGCTTGTACTAGTGGAAATGGGTATCGATAGGCCACTTCTAATTAGTCAAACATATGATAATGTTTGAAGTCCAATTTTTTGGTTGTGTTCATCTAGGATATCTATTTGAACCTAAAAAATTAGGAAATATTATTTTTATTGAGCTTATATTTGTCATGGAGGATAGGCCAAGGTAACCAGCCACAATACTATTTGTAAAATATGTATGAAATAACCTTTATCCTTTAAAAAAAAATATTGAGACTCTTAACTTAGGGGACTCTGGAGAAAGTGAAACTGTATTAGGAAAATACTAGAGACCACCAAAGGGAGAGAACAAAATCAAAGAGAGCCCTATTTCGAAACCATCTTCATCCAAAATTAAGTTAAGCTTAATAATTCCCATGCTTTCCAAATTTTATGAGTCACAAAGGACCCTAAAATATTGATAGGATACTAAATGAGCAATAGATATTGAATACCAAGACCTTTCCATGTCTTGTTGCCAAAGAGGTTGACTTGATAAATGCAATGGTGAAGAAAAATATTGTAAGCCTCATATCCTTCAAGGGAACAAATAATCCACTTGACATAGATCCCAATTATTTTGGTCTGTAGAAAATAACTCATGCAACTCTATGAAATCCCTTAGAGAATTCATAATTGGTCTAACTAAATTCTTTAGCTAGACATTCTAGTTTAACATATGTAGCTTTAGATGATATCCAAAGTGAAGAGTAATGGACATGAGTTGTTACAAGGACCTTTCAAGAAAACTTAGAATTTATCTATTATCAAACAATGCACATGTGTTATATGATGTTTTTATTGTTAGTCTTACCTTCAGCATCAAGTTTTGTTATATTTCAAGTAAGTAGAGTTAGTGAAGGCTTAAGTCATGAGATAATTTGGGTTTCTTGTGGGTTTAGTATGAAAGGTGTAAAACCCATAAAGAATGCATCTTTTTACCATTAAATCTATAACGCAAGAATATAGTTTTTGTTGTATGAGAAATCTCTTGATATAGGTGGATTTTTATGTGAAATCCACTCTTGGGTGAGCAGGTTCCCATGTTTTTTTTTACCCTCTTATTATACTTATATTTGAAGTTATGTTTTATGTTATTATTTGAATCATAATAAGTGATATTAGATCTTCAATTGATTTTTAGCCATTCCCAAAATGTTGAATGGATTTTATCAAAGAAACAACTCAAAGTTCATGACCAAAGAAGAGAAAATGGGATATTGATTGAGTTCTCCAAGGAAGTTAGAAAGGAGATTTGTTACATGGGAAAACAACCAAAGAAAATAGATGATAAAGATGAGCATATCAACCCCAAGGAGGATCCTAAGCATGGTCCACTAGAGGATGAAGAGGAAGAGGAATAAATTTTGCATTGTCCCTATTTTGACCTAAAAATAAATACCCCACAATATGACTTTGTAGGTGGGATGGAGGTCCAAACATGGTTGAGAAATCTCAAACTGGCCTTTAGGGTGAAAAACATTAAAAATCAAGATTATACATTGAATGTGACCTTAAAACATTTGGATGGTATTTCCCATTCCTAGGGAGAGAGATGGGTTTTTTATAAACCCTAATGGGGATCTTGTTGATATTTCCAACATTCTAATTCAAAGAGGAAATCCTAACTATAATGATCCATATGATACCTAGTTAATGTATTTTTCAAAAAGATATGTATGTGGAGGATTACATGGAAAATTCTAATTTTTACAGTTTAAGGCCTCTTTCTTTGAATGTGGTGCAAAAGATATATATTTCCAAACTATAGATTAATAATTTAATAGAGGTAAGGATGTTTAAACTAGAATATTTTGAAAGGGTTATTATTATAGTTACAAGAGTATGAAAATATATTTATGCCCTAAAAATAAAATGTAGAAACGACTTTCAAAATTATTTTACCTTTGATAGGAACCCAAGGACAAGGTTAAATTTAAGTATTCACTATATAAAACCCTAATAATTGGTTTGCTCTTATATATATTATTACAAACCCCTATCATAGTTATACTCAACCATGGATAAATGGTCATGTATATAACACACAAAGACATTATATCGTAAAATATGTGTCTCCATATGATCCTAAGACTAAGTATGATAATGAGGGTACCTTGAATCAACCTAATGTAGAACGTGAACTAGAAAACATTTATCCTTCTATATTTGAAACATGGGAACCATCAACGTCACTTTATGCCATGATATGGTTAGACCATCTTGACACTTTAAAACTATTTTTCTATATCAAGATATCTTAGGTGTTGATCATGGTTGATTTAGGAAGTAAACATAATATTCTAAATAAGAAATAAATCCATAGGCTTGGAATATATGTGGACACCTCTGAGAGATTTCCCACTTGGGATCTAGGGCATATAAGTATTTATTTCTTTGGAGTAGTACATAATGTGTAACTTTTAATGGTATATTAGGTCCTCAAGGATAAGTTCTATGTTGTTGACATTGGGAGAGTAGAAGATATTTTGGGGGTTTAATGGTTCCACTCATTTGGAACATACTCCACAAATTATCAAAATATATTCTTGACATTTAAGCAAGGTGACCAATAGTATATTATCAAATCTTTGCCCTTGAGGGAAATCAAAAGGGTTAATTCTTGTCAAGTGAACAAAATTATAAAGAAGGGGCATTTTAGGATTATGGCTCACCTTTATCATATGGACGTAGATTGTTCTAACACACATGAACATGCCCTAAGGATTTCAAAATTTATTGAAAAATATAAGGTAGTTTTCTAATAGCTACCAAAGAGCATACGACTTGAAAATGAATTAGAACACATTATTGAGCTTGACCCTACTAAGGGCCCTCCATTGGTAAACCCATATAGATATGATAATTTTTAGAAATATGAGATATAAAACAGGTAAGCAAACTCTTTGAGATTAATATAATCAACCCTAGTAAGAAGGATGGATTGTATACACTCTATTTTGATTATAGGGCATTTAAAAAAATCTCATTTAAAAGATTGATGATTTACTTGTTGAGTGGAATGGGGTGAGATATTTCTCAAAGATAGCCTTCTATTATGGATCCTATCATATACTCATTTAGATTCAAGATTAAGATAATACATTCAAAAATCATCAAGGGCATTGCCAATTTAGGGTCATGCCTTTTGGTTTTAGCACTATTACCAAAAGTGCAATTTGTGCCACAAATAGGATCATATTTGCACCAAAAATCAACTTTTTAAATGATTTTCATGGTATAACTTTGAAAAATGTGTCATTTTAGTCACAAAAAAACTAAAGAACTAGACACTCTTTAGTTTCACCACTTTTGCACCAAAATTTCATGATTGTGGTGCTAATGTGGAACAACTAGACATTTTTTAGCTACACTAGTTTTGTGCCAAACTTGTGTGACATTAGTGCCACATTTTTATCACCCAAACGTGGTGCAAATATGATGTAAATATTATTCAAATTAATCAAAAAATCATTAAATAATTATTATAATTATAAATCATTTTTTTAATTACAAAAAATCATATTATATTTATTTTTTAATTAATTATAAATATATTAATGTATTTTATAATATTTTTATATTATCCTATATAATAATATATATTATATTATTTTTTATTATATTATATATTTAAAATTTTAAGTTTAGTAACAAAACTATAATATTAATGTAAAATAAAATATTTAAAAAAATTGAAACAATATAATTGAATGATCAAAGAATACAAGATTTATATTTGAAAGTTTTTAATATAACAATGTTTCTAAGGAAGAAATAAAAGGTCCCTTCCAAATTACAAATCAAATACATATTATTTTTATCATAAATGTCCTAAGCCATCATCCTCATCCTCATTATCCTCCTCTTGCTCCTCATCCTTGCCATACCAAGAGTAATCTTCCTTATCCTCTTCCCTAATGATAGTTGGTCTTTGGATTTGAAAATACATAGAGATAAAATTGTACAAGTATTTTAATTTATAATTTAAATTATTCAAAACTAATTAAAATACACATCTTATTGGGAAGTCTTTGTCATAGGCCTAATTATTGTAATTTATATAAAATAAACATAATTATACAATAAATTAAATATAATTTTTAAAAAAATTAGTGATCTCATCTACATGTTGTCGCCCCATGCAATGAGTCATTGGCCTCCCTTTTTGTATTGTTGCTTCGTAATCCTTTAGCTATATATTTTTTTTCCTTGTATTAGTTTCAATATTTTTAAAATATTTAATTAAAAAATTACATATCATTAATTTGATTAACTACCTTGTAGCCCTACCAATATCCTCTTTTAGCCTTTTGATGCACAAACCATTCCATGTGTCTCTATACTTTTTAGGAGGTTGAATATGTATCCTCTCTTCATCAATGTTTCCTTGGTATTGAGCCTACAAATTATAAATATGAAAATTTATTAGAAGACTATAAAATTAAAATAATGTATTTATGCAAAATAATTATCCTAAAAAACCTCTTTATTCTCTTAAACCTTTTTGAGACATATTATTCAATTAAAGTATTCTTGTAGTCAATGTTTGCCTAAATCATAGTGACCAATATTGTGCATTTCTTAGCTTGTATTTTATACCACTCTAGATGACAAGAATAAAATAATTTTAGGTCTCGGTCAACTATTCTTTTCTTGAAATACGTGAAAACAAAAAAATTGAATGTTAAATATAAATAACTATAAATGAAAAAATTAATCAATTAAAAAATATATAAATTAATAAAATGATAAACTAAAATCAAATAAACTAAAATAATCAAATAAAACATACTAAAATACTTAGTTTCCTTAAACATCGATTTATCTTCATATTATCATCTTACATAGAGGTCCATTGTAAGATTGTCTCACACTTAGTGTCTAAAATTATCATGAGCAAATATAAAGGGTTTGTCTTCATTTGAACCTGGCGGGATCATCCCTAATTTTTCTTCGTCCTCCCCCCTTAATGTATTGGAGAGTATCTCATTGATGTTAGTTGGGGTGAGCTCGTGCGATTCAGGTTTTATATATTTTTTTTAGAGGACATAAGGGTCATGTGCTTAATGAAGATTTGCAATAATATTTTAGGATGTTATAACTTCATTAATTAAAATCAATTTAAATGATAAAACAAAAATGTGTACCTCTTTTCAAGTGAGTTTCTCATAATAGAAAAAAAAATGTTTACTCATTCCAATACCCTCATCCTCCTACCGGTTGAGATAGGAAGTAGACATGTCATAATAAATTTATATTAAAAATTTTCAATGACAAGAAATATTTTTTAATTAAAAAATAAACATTAAATTTATACCTCAATGCAAGTGACTCCCAAGAAGCAAACAAAGGATGTTTAATCCACCCAACTCCCTCATCCCCTAACATGTCTACATGGGAAGTAGACCTATCATACTCAAGTTGTATTATAATTGTTCAATGAAAGTAAATGTTTTTTTAATTAAATAAAAAACTAAATATTATACCTCCATGTCAAGTCCATTAAGTTTGAGGAGCATCCACTCATATGAACCCCCTACCTCTATCATCAATCTCCTATAGGTAGTAGACATGTCATAGTCTGGCTATTTAATTATAACTTTTTAATGAGAACACATTTTTTAATTGAAAAAAACTGAACACATATACCTTCATGGTGGATGCATAGAGGTTGATGGACATGTGCTCATGTAAGAGCATTGAGGTGGCTCATAAATCTTGTCTAAATCTTCTTCAATGTCATGTCGTGATAAAGCACGAACATTAAATATGCTACATATAAAGATATCCAGATCCATTCTAATAATATTCATAGGATGAGATGCCCTACGTTCACCAACACATATTCTCTAATATTTAATAATACATGTGAAGGCTATCAAATAATGTCAAATGCATAAGAAATTATACCAAACCAATTTTATAAAAGATTTAGTTTATCAAATGTGAAGTTTAATATTTTAATGTATGGAATATAATTGTTTAAAAAAACCCAAAAAATAGAATTTATTTTATGAAATGCATTGATTTTAGAGTATGCATATAATTTACTAGAAAAAGATTAAAAATCATATGCAATTTCATGACAATTTTCAAATTTTGTTCAGCTCAACCTAATTTTTTTTTTTGGTTGCAACAGGGGATTATCAATAGGTTTCCAAGAATAAGTACAAATATTTATGGAATGTATTTGCTTATGAAAATGCCTTAAAAATAAAATTTAATTTATGAAATGCATTGATTTCAAGGTATGCATATAATCTGTTGGGAAATAAAAATAAAAATCTTATGCAATTTCGGAACAATTACCAAATTTTGTTCACCTCAGCCTGAAGACTTTATTTTTTGTTGCAACTAGGGTTTTTCAATGCACTACCAAGAAGTAATATTTTTTTATAGAATATAATTATTTAAAAAAATGCCCTTAAAAATAAAATTTAGTTTATGGAATACATTGATTTTAGGGGATGCATATAATTTCCTAGAAAAAAATTAAAATTTTATATGCAATTTTAGAGAAATTCCAAATTTCGTTCACCTCAACCTGTAGAATTTGTTTATTTCAATCTAGAGTTCATCAATGAGCCACAATGAAGAACTATATTTTTTTTATGGAATATAATTATTTAAACAAAAATGCCCTAAAAATAAAATTTTGTTTATGAAATGCATTGATTTCAGAGTACGAATATAATTTGTTGATTTTTTTAAAGAAATCATATGAAATTCTAGGGTGATTTCCAAGTTCCATTCACCTCATCTTGATTATTATTTTTTTGTTGTAACTAGCGTTTTTTAATGGCATACCAAGAAGAACTATAATCTTTTTATGAAATATGATTATTTAAAAAAAATACCCTAAAAATAAAATTTGGTTTATGGAATGCATCAATTTCAAGGTATGCATATAATTTTTTTTGGAAAATAAACTTAAAAATCATATGTAATTTCAAAACCATTTCTTAATTTTGTTCAGTTCAACCTAAAGAATTATTTTTTTGTTACAACTAGAGTTTGTACAATTCATCTTAGGGTTTGTTAATGGGTTTCCAAGAATTAGTTTAGTTTTTTTTATAAACCTGATCCTTGGGTTTGTATAATTTATTCTAAGGTTTACAAACCTCTAATCTTGTATTACACATAGGTTTCACATACTTATCGTTTTCTTCTTCCTTTATTTGCACTGAAGGTCTTGTTTGTAATAGAGGTCTAACTTTTCCTTGGTGTATTGATATGTCAGTTTTTGTCCCTTTCTCCTCTTTGTTGTTTATTTATTCTCTTCATTTTTGTCCTTCCTTCCACTATTGTTTTTCTTTCTGTCACTTTTTTTGTATTTTCTCCACCTGTCACTATCAAGAAATAAAAGAATGGAGTGGGAGGGATTTTGGGCCCTCAAAAATTTTCTTTTTTAATTTTAGAGAGCATTTGTGCCACTTTTTTGTCACCCCATTTAAAAAAAAATATACTATAAAATAAGTAATTAAATATTAATGTGTTTTTGTAGTATAGATTTTTTTTATAAAGAAACTAAAATAAAGATATAAAATTATAATAATTATATCTATATAGATTATAATTATTATATATAAATATAACTATAAATATACGTATATATTATAATTTTTCTGTAGTAGACAAAAGTTTTATTTAAACAATGAAAATAAAAATTGCCAATAAAAATATGAAAGTGATTTAACAACATTTGATTATGCACCATATTTTTTTAAACACATCAATGAATTGAATCTTTAAACTATTCATTTTGAGCTTTTTGAATTTTCTCCAGTTCTTCATTGGTTACTTTACATTGATTTCCAATTAGTACTAATTTCCCATTCATCTTCATGTCTATATATTTATCTATTGGCATATTACATTCATTATTGTAATATCTCCATGTTGGGATATTCATTTCATTATGCTCTTTTATATTTGTAACTTTGCCTGCTTCACCACCTTTAGTTTCATGAATTTAATAAGTTTCACTTTTGTGAACTTCATCATCTTCAAAATCAGTTTCAACAACTTTATCACCTTAGAGAATTTAATCATTAATTTTATAGGGCCATATTCATCATTTATGTTAACAATATTACTCCTTTCCCATGTTACTCCTATTACAATATTATTTTCATCAACAATATATATCATCATTGGCTCACAATGTAATACAAGGTAAAAATTATCATGCCTGTTTGTATTAATATACAATAATGATGTAGAGGGGGAGAGTTTGCACAATCAAATACGATTCTTCTTTTAGACCTAGTTTCCTAGTAGCCCTTCTTGTATACAAATTTTGTGGTTTTAGACAATATATAGGGGTTCCAAATAAACTAAAAAATAGTTTTGAGTACCCTTTAAGCCCTTACAACTTCACTGAAATATTTATGTATAGAAGTGAAATATCTCAAAATTAGGTCTCTCCTATAAATTCTACTATTTTTAGGCTTACTTAGGTCTAATTCATTATGTCACTCTCAGATTCTACACTATATAAAAAAGTACTATCCCAAAGCCTCATAATATTTTAGATCATGATAAATTACTTTATATTTCAAAGTTTTGAGAAATATGACTAGTGGAAACAAAATTTATTCAATTTTCAAATTCAAAACCCTAGTTTAGGTTTTGACAAGCCTACAAGTACTTAAGAGTCTTAATATTGGGCTAATTTTAAATTTAAATGGTTTTAAATTTTTTTAAGGTTGGATTAGGTCTATTATATCTTACCTTAGCTTATCCAATGGATTTTTAGCTTTGAACAATCTATGTAGAACTTATATCGTGTAATTAGTAGAGTTTTGTGTCTTGTTCTAGGATTACATCAACTTGTATGGAGGTTTGGGTTAAATATAAAACTCTGAGTCTATTCTAAGCATCAAAAAATACCACTTAAATCAAGTAGATAATTTATACTTTACCTTCACCATGCAAACACTTGAATTAACTTCAAAAAGATATTTTCATTTTCCTTGCTCGGATTATGTCAAAACAGAGCCTTCAAATCTTGTGTATATTGTATGTTGTTACTTGGAACATGAAGACTAATAAAAAAATACACTATATTTTAGAAGAAACCACATGACATTGTTTACATATGAAAAATCTACTAAATATCATAAAGAACTCTGATAATTCATCATTCTATTCATTTGCATTAAAACTACATGCAACATAGAATTATAGGCAGAAACTTTGTTTTCTTGTATATTAACACCACCTTATTTTTATTTCTTGATATTTCTTCCTTTTTTTCTACCTTCCACCTTGAACGGATCTCCATTATATCTCTACAGTTTTTATGTTCCTAAAATCCTCTAATTAACTAACTATTCCCTCCAAACGCATACCATTTCTTGACCTCAAACTTTGGTTGTGTCTTAACCAAGATTAAGGCATAGTAAACATTTTTACAGGAATGAATAACATTTCAATAACATCTTTATATCTCAGAGACCCTTTTTCAAATACAATTGTATATAATATAACTTGGCAGGTCATTAAAACCCTTAGGAAAATTTGAATTTTAAAAAGGATTCATTTTGGTAGGAAAGTTCAAAATGTTATCAAATGATCTAGAAAAACTATAAAAATCATGGAATTTGATCCTTATTAACCTTTAATGTCTACTAAGACCTATAACACACAAAACTAACAAAATTATACCTAATATTTACATGTTTCTACTTAAAAATTGTAAATGTCTTCCTAGGTGATGCTTCTGCATCAAATAAGGCATACATAAACATAGTTACGATAAATGTCAATACTTGATTTAGACATACATGGAAAAATACCTAATTATAAAAAATGTGTGCATAAAAAGGAGTTGATGCGCATGCACGTGCGCGCGCGCGCACACACACACACACACACAATTAATCCTTGATTACAATGTTGAGGAAACACATCTCTTTCCCCTTAGGTAGTGGTCTACTAAAATCAATGGAAAAAATCACTATTAATATCCATTTTGAAATTATTTTAATCAAAATAAGGGTATTACGTACACTTAAATATGACTACTTCAAAAAAATTATAATCAAGTTTTATTATTTCTTATATCTTTCCAACATAATTTAATTATCCTTGGCCTGAATTCTTATAATTTACACTTGGTCAATTGGCATGTTCAAAAGGAATTACAACTCTACAACAAGCGATCCTTCTCTTGTCAATGTTTTGGCATGGAAATATTTATTGTCCAACTATAATTCAAATATCATATTCACCTTCATCATGTCATATAATTTTTTAAATATTTATATAATTACAATAAAATTATTATACATTTATATAAAAAAATGTTTTTACAACTTACCAAAAGTTCACATTATTGCACATGTCTAATGTTTCTTGTGTGATTGTCCTTGGATTGATCGCATAAAGATTCTCTAAATTTAAAATCAATATGTTTAAGAGTAGGTTGGACTAGTAATGGTTTATGTAGCTCAAGTGGTGATGGTTTGCATGGATATTATCATCTCCAATCAATCTTTCAACTCTCATGGATAGTACTCTCTTGTTCATATTTTTAAAGTCACATAACCATTTATAAAGTATTAAAGAGTATGAACTTCTCTATGTCATCTTTCTCAACAGGGATTCATAATCAAACAAGTAAATAACTAAATTATTTATTTAAAAATCACATGACTCATCATACATCGAATATGTTTATTATGATCGATATGAATGCATACCAAGTTTCATGAATTTTCCTTTTCCAAGAAATTAGTCCTCCATTTTTTTATTTCCATGTTCAACATCCTAAATGCATGGAATATGTTGAAATTCCTCTCTAAGATATTCTAACATGTAAAACAAATTCTTGAATAATTTTTATTTTCATCATATATCCCTCTATTTATGCTAACTTCTTCACAAATCCCTTTTTAATGTCTTTATGTACCTCTCTAGCCAAACCATTCATTGTGTTTTAACTATAGTTTTCATTTGAAGATCATCAACCAAATGCACTAATAGATGGATTCAAGAGTCCTTGAAGGAGGTAGGCAGTTCTTTTTCCAATTCATAGAATATATCTACAATATTTTATCTTTTTCTCAATTCTTGCTTTAAATATCTCTCTTGAAGATAGCCACCTAGTCTAAAAAACATGTTAGTAATGCAACATACTCTATTTTTTCTCATACAATTAGTTGAGTGTTGTAATTATAAATAAATACCATATTACCTCAAGAAAATGAAAATTAACATAATGCCTTTAGTATGTTAGATGGAATATTAAAATATGGCCTCATTAATTCTAATGTTGCATAATTTTTATTTTTATTTTAAATGTGAAGTTTTTAAATTGTTTCTCTAATTTAAGGTCAAAAATACATGAGTTACCTTCAAAATGTTATACTGATTTAATTGTTTTGGGAATATTGGTGTATTATTCCTAATTTAGTTAAGGGTCTAGAGTAATAAAATCAAAAAATAAATATGAAATAATTAGGTTATTTATATAATTTGACTATAATTTAAATCTTTTTAAATATAGTAATAAGGGAGAGAAAATAAGACTTAGCTAGAAACTGACAAAGATGACTGTTGTAGGGTCTGAAATTCATTATGCAGGATTGGGGCATTATTGCAAATCAGTATCTAGCCTTCATTTTATGATTGGATAAGAGAATCAAAATAGGACAACCTAGGGTCTAACACTATAGTCCTCTTCTGTTACTATTGTCTAGGAGATTTGATCTTTATGGGTTTTGTTCACTGTGTTTATGTGAGCTTGCCTATGAAATTTTGACCGTTGGATGTCTTTGGAACTCTTTATAGAGCTGATTTTGTCCTCAAACCCTAGAATCCATTATAATTTGACAAAATTTAGGAAAGAGGAGAGGGTTAGTGTGCGAAAGCTGCACTAAATGTGTATTCACACCCCTTATGTGAGCACACTGCCTTCATACCAATACTCTGAAGAGGGATCAACACATATGTAGTTATCCCACTTGATGTGCTTTGTGTAATAGTGTATATGAAGATGTAAAATTCTAAATTAGATGTGATTGAGGTGGATAGGGACTAGTGTAAGGATTTGAATAAATTTGTAGTAGTATTGGCTAGCTGTATGTAGATAATAGGGAAGATTGCCTTAGTGATTTTGCGTGTATTTTTTATTGCTTTGTAATAATTTCCAATCCCTTCTAAATAAACTTTGAATGGGTTTTTATATGGATTTTTTGGTCATGGGTTGAATGTACTTGCATTAGGCTAACAAGAAGGGGGATAGGAACTAGAGAAAATTGACTATTGGAGGTAAAAATGCACTTGAATAGGAGCACCAAAAATGGACACTAGAGGGCTTGATGTTATAGTCCAAATTGGGAACTAGAGTCTTGAGGGTATGGGACCTAGGGGGATGGATTTGTAATGAAAAAAATAGTCTAGCTCATCTGGGATCAGGTCTAGAAGGTTACAGATGACTAGAATTAGGGAAAAGAAGCCTATGAGGGTCATGAGAGCAAGAAAGAGGGACTTATGGGTTGGTTGTCATTAGCCACACTTAAGTTACCAATTTTTTTATATAACTATATTTGCCCCTCCTTTATTTTAGTGATGCAACAAAGCAAAATACTAAGATAAAAGAAAAATAGACAACATACTTGAACTTACCTTCAAGGCTAAACCTCATGAGGCTGTGTGATGTTGGATGCGCATAGAGAGACCACATCATAAAGTGTAAATTTGCAAAAGAAAACAAAGAGTAGATCAATTTTTATTAGATACACTATATCTAAAATAAGAATGTATAAAACTGGGTAAGAGAAAGAGAGGAAGAGAAAAGAATGAATACACCTCACCAGGTATGTGAACTAGTACAAAACTTATTGTGATATTGAATGATGCTAAGTAATGTTGGATGATGTTGTACCAAGAGTAATATCTTGAATGAAGTTGAGTGCTCAATTCTTTGAAAGTAGCTCAAGAGTGCAAACTCTAGCCCTTTGGTCCATCATCACCCACTAAGTGAAGCTAGGTGATCATGTGTGTGTTAATCAATGTTTGTACTATGTATCCAATCTTTCTAAGTAGGTGGCTCAAAAATAAAAAGGCTAGCTAGTCATTTGGCTCCATCATTACCCCATGAAGTGAAGTTATGAACTAATACTAGTATGAACTATGTGTTGTATGAGATGGCTCCTAAAGCCCATGAATGCTCTATAATCTGAAAATGTGGCATGGATAGCTGAATGTATGCTAGAAACTAGCCCACTCTTGACCACTCCAAAAAGGTGGAGATTAAGATTGTATGAAAGCCACTTCAAAACTGGGCACTAGGCTTATACGAAAGCCATTTAGAAATGTGAAGGTTAGGCTTGTATGAAAGCCACTCCAAAATGATCCCAACCACATACAAATAAAATAAGGTATGCAACTATTGAGAATGTCTGGGTAATGTACTAAACTCAAAAAGAAAAGAAGGTAAATGTGTCATGCACATTGCCCCCAATCACTGGTGTCTGTAACATGGATTCTGATCTAGAAGTTATACCAACTATCCTATCTAAAATTGGAAGTGAGAGCCATCATGTTGTGTATGATATCCCCTATATCTAGATTTTCTAAGAAAAAATGTACTAAAAATTATTGATTTTGAACTGGTTTGAATGTGCAAAACTATAACTGAACCTACTTTTCTACCTACTAGAAAGTCTATTTTTTATTTGGATAGGAGCACTGAAAGTGGACACTAGAGGGTTTGACGTTGTATTCCAATCTTGACATTTTAGTCTTGGCTAAATCTTATGACTATTCTAAAATTGTCACTATTTGTTTGGTCTAGTATGCCTGGTTTGAAGTCTGACTGTTGTTCTAGGTGTGCTAAAAGCTAAATTTTTGATCGTAAGGAGTTTTGATCTTTGTGATAAAAACTTTTGTATATTGCCCTCTCTTTTGAAGGTAGAATGAAGACCCTGTAATGACTGCCCTCAGAAGAAAGAGCCTTGTAAGTGTGTTATGATGTAAAGATACATGATATATCAATGATAATTGACAAGGTATCTCAAGATATAACATGGTTTGTAATGAGATATTATTAGATCAATAGGGGTATGCCTAGATAGATATAACAATATAATAGTATGTGTAATATACTAAATTGAAACTGGAAGTCTAGTTAGTTATTAGTTATTATAGAGGGATGGAACATGATATCCATCATGGCATCCAAGAAAGCAAAATAATGCATGATGTGGATCATGGAATTGTAAAAAATTGAAAAGAAAACAAGAAATAAGCACACAAGGCAAGAAGCAAGAAGCATACATAAGTGGCCAAGGGGCCAAACAAACAAGGGACATGGGCACATGCCACTCAAACTAGAAGACAAGCATACAAGGCATGTTCAAATGTTGCATACACATACAATTAAAATAATCAAGGTTGGCATGAAAGCCACAATCACATAAACAAGTACAGACAAAGAACATTAGCAAATGTCCTAAGGCACACACAATACATAGAAGCAAAGGACATTGGCAAATGTTCTAAGGCACATACAAGAGACAAAATAGGAACTAAGAAATGCAATCACATCTAGCTACATAAAGCAAGAAATTAAAACATGTAAATACCAAGAGTACAATAGCATCTAACTACTCAAATCAAGAAGTGAAAATATGCATGACATGTAGTAGAAGACTAGGTATATGCTAAGAAATACACAAGTTTTATATACTAGTGAAATGTCGATAGAGTAATCTAAGTAAGCTAGTAAATAATGTACATCAACATGATAACTGGAGTGTGTGGTATATGAATGACATAACCTGGATGGTGTAGTCATGTATAATATGTACCCAATGAGTAAATGTATCAATTTATGTCTCAAATGTATAAGTAGGATTCCCCTTCAATAGGTAGAGTGTAGCAATCAAAGAAGATCAAGCATGGTAATATAGATAAATCAACAAACAATAACATAGAATAAAAAATGTAAGTCTAGCATATAGTAGAAATGTAAATCATGGATAATGCATATAATTGAAGTGTTTTTATGTTTTTGAGTTATCTGAATGTTTTTGGGTTTTGAAAATTTTGTATTATTTTTGGTATTTTTAAAATAAGCTATATACAATCAATCAATTAGAAACTATGTACAAGTAATATGGAGAATAAATGATACTAACTGATAAGTCTCATGTGAGACTCCCTATCATGGTGTCCTTTATCAAAAAAAGAGATCGTGCATGATCATGAAGCATGACGGAAGGGCTGAGACTGTAGTTCTAAAAGATGTATATGTTATAAATGCTCTAAAATATTTGAAGTAGAAAATAATAATGGGGTCCCCTTGTAACTATGATAAGTGGATGCAACTATAGGGATCTTAAGGACCCATTTAGTAGTAAGAGAATATCTCTAAATATGTGCTCTATGTGTAGAGGTATAATACCTCAATGATACCACTCTACGTGTGGATACTATAGTTGAAAGTTGTCTAAAATATTAAAAATGTGGTTGATCTAAAAGAGACCTATATGAAAGTGTATAAAATTTATGTGCTATTGATGGAGGTCTTAACTATGTCTAAATCTAAACTAGAGGAAGAAATGAAACTGGTGACTAAAAAGTAGAGGATGGCTTTGAAGTGGGGAGTGGTAACTCATATGAAACTCCACCAACTGTAACAACCCAATTAACATGAATAAATTTCATGCATCTATGAACTATAGAAGGTACTATTCAAAGTTTCTGAATCCATAACAACCAAGTAATATATCAAAAACTCTTACACTGGGAACTATAGTAAATGGTGTGGCCATGTGTATTGGACCAACCTATAGATGAAGTACAATCTCATCTAATAAACTCTGTATGTGCCTATTGAATCCAATGATAACTATGTCTGTTGGGGTAATATCCTACTTTGAATATCTCAAATGATACAATAATATCATAGTGCACATGTTCACATTGGATCTATTATCTATGAGAACACTATGAATAGGATGATTATGAATGTAAGCTCTGATAAAGAGTGCATGATAATTCAAATCATTTTTGACTATCTCCTGCTTTGAGAAGGAGATGGAAGGTCTAGCTGGAGATCTAGAATTGTATACACCAATCAAGTTTCTCAAAGGATGTAACTCAACTGAAGGTACCCTGTATGTATTTGGTGGGGGATGTGCATGATATGCATGGTGAAACCCTGATATATCCCCTGTTTCTTATTTAGAATGTTGCAAAAATGATCTGAAAAGATTTTCAAAGTTTTATCATGTGTTTGTTTTACCTAAAGAAGCTCAACTGAAGTGTTAAGGTTAATAACATTTCCATCTATCAAGTCTTATATCTTGTATCTCAAATCGATGCATCTATTTGTTGTATGGCGTAGTACCCTGTGAAACTCATAAAATGCATGTTGATCATATCCCCATGGAAGAGGCTTTGTTGGATGAACTTTTTGAATAGGAGGGAGAGATATGATATTACATTCCAATAGTTGTAAAAATTGAGATGAAGGAATTGGTAGATTAGTAATGGTTCACTGAGGAGGTGTTGATAAAGCTACATGTTGAGGGGGATCTGAAGCTGCATTAACTGTAGGTTGATTCTAACTCTTGATATCATTGAGTTTGACTTTGTATGGGACTTTGTTGTTATGCTTGTGTATTGTTTCTAATATAATTGTGTACTTGAGTTTTCCCATTGAAATTATTTTAACTTCCCTTTCCTTTAATGTGTGACAAAATTTAGTGAAGGAAGGGAATGTTTTAAACATTATTGATTCATGCAAAACTGGTAGAAGACTCTATTTGAAGAGATATTGTAACTCTTGATTGGCCATGGGGCTAGTCATCTTAGCCAAGATAGTCTTATATCGAAGAATATAATATGTGAGATGCTTATTTGACCTTTGCTTCTATTGTGTAACTTGGACATATAAAACCTTATCACCAATGTTAATGCTAAAATGAGTTAGGAACATGTCAGCTAAAGGATTGAATGCATTGACCAACTAATTTGGTAGACTATAGAACCATTATAAAGCATAATTTTTTAGAATCTATGGAAATAGCTTGGTAAGTAGCCAGTCATTTGGCACATAGTCCAAACATGTTGCATGAAAAGCTCTTAAATGTGTCTCTAGATCACCATTGCCATCATATAGAGTAAGCTTGAATTGAACAAAACCTTGTGGCAAGGGTGTAGAGAAATATGATGTGCCAATGGTGTATACAATAGAGCAAAAGAATCTAAAGTTTGCATAGGTCTAGAGGAACCTTGCTTAAGATATAACACCTTGGATTGAAGAGATATTATCTCTTGCAAAAAGGCTACCACATCAAGAGACAAAGATGTACTAATTGTAGCTAGTGGTGGCATAGAGGTAGGTTGGGCTATTGTAAGGGGTTTTTGAGACATAGTTACCCCCTTAGTGTCATGTTCAACTGGATGCTTTGTGGTTTGAGAAGATTGACCATTGTTCACTTTTTGTTATTCCTCTTGAATTATTTTAAGCATGTCATCTTGCATGTTAGGGTGTTTAGTTAAAAGTTCTTGAATTTCCTTTTTATTAGTTTCATCAAAACTGGTGTATTGAACTATTGTTAAAGTAGGAAAACAAATTGATTTTTTTTAATAATTTGTAATAAGTAAGGTGCTATGAATGGAAAGTACTAAAAATAGGAAATGTAAAGTCCTAAAAATAATAAATTGAAAAGTGCTTAAAAAGGATACGAATCTCACAAACATGTAAAGTGATACCTCAAGAAGAAAATAGGAGATAGTACATAAAACTTAGGGTTTTGAATTAAATTATTTTAAAATTACTAATAATTTTTAAAATTTGATGCAAATTTGTAATTAAATATGTAAGTAAAAAATTAGAAAAATATAGGAAAAATAATGGGAAAAAACTGGGACCTAGTATGGGCAACTAAGGTTTGAAAGAAAATTATTTTAAAATTACTAAAAAATTATAAAATTTAATGTTAATTTTTTATTTTATTATGTAGGTAAAAAATAAAAAAAATATAGGAAATATATTGGGAAAATACCAGGACCTAGTATGGGCAACTAGGATTTGAAAGAAAATTATTTTAAAATTACTATGAAATTTTAAAATTTAATGCTAATTTATGATTTTATTATGTAGGTAAAAAATAAAAAAATATAGTAAAAATCAATAAAAAATTATCTTAGGATTTTTATGCGTAAACGAAGTTAGTCAGGTTCACTAAATAATTTAACTATTTTGAGAATATTGGTTTATTATTATTAATTTAATTAAGGGTCTGGAGTAATAAAATTAGTAAATAAATATGTAATAATTAGGCTACTAATTTATGTAATTTGACTTTAATTTGAATTTTTATAATAATAATAATAATAAGGGGGGAGAAAATAAGACTTAGCTAGAAACTGACTGAGATAACTATTATAGGGTCTAAAATTCACTGTGCAAGACTGGGACACTATCACAAATCAGGATCTGACCTTAATTTTATGATTAGATAGGAGCGCTGAAATAAGACACCCTAGGGTCCAATGCAATAGTCCTCTTCTACCACTATTGTCTAGAAGATTTGAGCTTTTTGGTTTTTGTTCATTGTGTTCGTGTGAGCCTACCTATGAAATTTTGACCATTGAATGTCTGTAGAAGTCCCTATAGAGTTAATTTTGTCTTCAAACACTAGACTCCATTGTTTTTTGACAAACTTTGAGAAAGAGGGGGGGTTAGTGTGTGTAAGATGCACTAAAAATGTATCCAAATCCCTTGTGTGGGTATGCTGCATACATACCAATACTTTAAAGAATGATCAGGTCATATGTAGCTCTCTCACTTCATGTGTTTTGTGTAATAGTGTGTATGGAGATGAAAAATGCTAAACTAGATGTGCTTGAGGTGGCTAGGGACTAGTGTAAATATTTGAATAAGCTTGTAGTAGTATTGATTGGTTGTATACAGAGAATAGGTAAGATTTCCTTAATGGTTTTGCTTGTATTCTTGTTTGCTTTGTGATAATTACCAACCCCTTCTTAATAGCCTTTGAATGGGATTTTATAGGGATATATTGGTAACCATCAATGATGAAAACATGTTTCATGGAGAACCAATAACCATTTGATGTGTGAATGTCTCACATTATTTGATTCACCAAATTGACTTATTCTTTAGTTAATATTTGTGGAGCACCTTCTTATTTTTAAGATGCTTCTTTGTCTAACTGACTTTTAGATCTACTCTAGAACTTGGAGTGTCTTTTTATTTTTTATAGATGTTATTACATATAGAAATTGTTGCATTCTTAAATATATGCATTGGGTCCAAAAGATACCCAACTAATAAATTCTCCCAATAATAGAGATTGTATAATATACATAGTTTCTTCATACCTATTGGCATTTCAACATTTTCACTAAATTTTGATAGCCATAACCAATCTCTCCATCAACATTGAGGAATAACAAAATTTGATCTTATGCATGTTTGTGTGAAGGCTTCGTACCAATCCCCACGTGACATAATATTTGGAGCTTGTCTAGAATGATGTTTCCATCAAACTTATTTTTATATTTAACATGGCATTCATCCTCTATCAATAATAACATTTGATGGATTTCATATACAACTTTTTAAAGATATTTGAATGAACTCTGACATAGTTGATTGTTACATTTTAGACATACATACTTTCCTTTTATTGAAAGACCTACATATAGAAACAATTTTCAAACTTAGTATATAATGTGAATATGTGTGTGTACACACACACACACACACAAAAAAATTTTAACATATGATAAATACTTAAACAAAAAATTATCCTAGGAAAATCATGAATAGTCCTACATAAGATGCTATAATAGGTGAATTTCCTTTGACCAATGGGTTTCGAAAAGGTCATATATTGTAATGTCATCCCATAATACTCACAATCCATCAATTATAGGTTCAAGGTCGACTTCCATATTTTTTATTTTCTACTTACTAGGCATTAATAATGAAACATTAAGTACTCCTTATGACTCATCAACCATGGAAGAATATTATAATTTATAAACACTATTAGCCAAACAATGTATTTAGTTGACATACAGGAAAAGGGTCTAACACCATCCATTTTCAAACCAAACCATACACTGTGTGACTTGTCTCTAAATTTTTCAAGCCATAATTAGTTAATGTAATTCATTACATTTGAATCTGAAGGAACATGCTAGATTTCATCATTGATTATATTCTTGTAATGTTGTGTCATTAACTCTTCAAGTGACTTACAATAGAAAATACCCCTAAGTCTAATAATTATTGGAAAATGGCACAATACCTTAGTTGGAATGGTAACACCTCTAGTTCTTTATCAATATCGTGGTGCCCCGCATTTTTGAAAAATCACATCATGCTCATATTATTGCCTAAATTAAATACAATCGTTTTTGTATCCATCATAATTGGTATAAAAACTCATAAATCTGGTGATATTTTTTTGCTCCATGATATGAGGAGCAATCTATGTTATTTTTAGATGATAAGATTGTTTTTAGTATGCTAAAATTAAAATCATGACACACACACACACACACACATGCATGTGCACGCACGCACACACACACACACACACACGCACACACGTGCACATGTGTGCACGCTAAATCGTGTGCCCACACACACACCTACACACACACATGCACATGCACATGCACATGCACACACACATTCACATGTACACACACATCGCACATGCACACACACACATGGAGATATACAAATAGAAAGTCTATCAAATATAATATACCATTATGTAACCATAATCTAACCTCAATCAAGCATTAACAATGATGTTTTACTAACTGATCCTTATTATAAGTCCATCAACAATAATATAAGACCCAAATTGATATTTTATACTTCCCTAGTGTAAACAAATGGTTTTAGATAGTTTCAAAAAAAATCTTGTTCAATTTTTTCAAGATTATTATCCATATTTGATTGATATTCATGACAAACATCACCAAATTGTTTATCCACTTAATCATCATAATAATGATCATGATTATCATGATCATTTTAATATAAATGGTCTACAAAATTTTTAAGTCCAACACCCTCTTCTACTAATTGAACATCTACATCATAAGTTATATAAAAAGGTATTTCTTCTTTAGAACTCTAAAATTTATTTTGAATAAATTATTTTAAGAATATTTTTATTACTCCTTATGATTTTATTAGGATGCATCTCATATTCATGATGGAAATTAGGGAAGATATACTTTACTTTTTTTGCTAGTCAATTCCATAAATTCTACACCCTTTAGACCACATAATTCCATTTATTCTACACACTCTAGACCACATAATTCCATAAATATTAAGGAAATGAGTGAAATGAAAAGGTGATGCTTAGAAAATTGAATTAATCTTCAAGATATATCTAATAATACTTTTACTTTTTTAACCAAATTAGTAGGGGAGTGTCAGACTAATTATAGCCCTCAGTTTTCTTCCATTGAATAGAAATTCAAGAAGCTAAACATAAAATTTCAAACATTCCATGGCATTCATGATAGATGACTCTTATTAAGCAAGAGTGAGAAAGGAATCTTCAAAAAAAAATCCATTTACCATTCTATTTTGAGACCGAGAGAGGGGAATATATTTAGCCAATCCTTTAGAAGTTAGTCACCTAAGAGGTAATTGAAGCTTAAAGCTACCATAACATAGGGGGAAGGAAATATATGGAATCCTTTCCTAATGGATATGAATAACCCAAATTAATCTTATTGAACTTCATTATTGGTAATATATGCTCTATCCTAAAAATATATATTAACCATTTGAAAAAATCTTGCCCCAAACCCTAAATCTTATAACATGGCTAAGATAAAGGGGCATTCAATTGTTTCATAAGCCTTCTCAAAGTCCATTTTGATGAATAATGTTTTTTTTTGTGAATAACGAGCCCATTCCATCCCTTTATAGACTAAAATAAAAATGTCTAAAATGTATCTATTGTAAATAAAACCAATTTACTTTGGGAAATGATGAGAGGAAACAAACACCTCACCCTAAGAGAAAGAGATCTATAAATAATCATGTAAGATACATGAAAAAGAGTAATTGGGTGTCGGTTGGTAATGAGCTAATGGTCCCTAGTATTAGGAATGAACTTGACGTTATCCTTATTGATAAATTTTCTAAGGGATTTAGTCTAAATAGCCTAAGGGTAGACTTTGTGCAAGTTTGGATCTATAACATCCACATTAATTGGTAAAATTCACAAGGTAAATCATCAATTTTAGGGGCTTTATCAATAACCATGTGCCTTGCAGGTTCTTGAAGTTGTTTAATTGACATTAACTGATCACAAGCCACTTTTTGGCCCTCAGAATATTTTTAAGGAGCCACATGTAGACATTTTTTGAGGGTTGATAAAATATATTTTGGTAACAAGGAATGTGTAAATTGTAAATTTCAAATGAAGCAATTCCCTAGGTTGAGTTGACTAGTCATTGGCTAAAAAATTTAAATAAAACACATTATGAAAATAAAAAGAAAAACATAATTTCATTTCTCCTATTAAAACTTAATAATAAAGAGAAAAACACAATTTCATTTCTCTTATAAAGGGTTTGTTATATAAACTTAATCTATTTTTTAAAGATTAATCACAACTTTGAAATTATCTCTAGAAAGATCATTAAAACTATTAACAATTTAATTTATTATAAAATACAATTTCTTATGCAACTACATACTTCAATACAGTTTTAATGTGAATTTTATTTTATTGTAAAACTTATTTTTTACAAAACAAAACTTATTATTAACTAATGTTTGGAAGGAAGAAAGAAATAACCTTTGATTATACTAATAATAGAAAAATGACATTTGTGAGAAATATTATGAATATAGAAGAGTGATTATAAATTGGAATAGTCTTAAGCTTATATATATATATATATATATATATATATATATATATATGTATGTATATATATATGTATGTATATATATATGTATGTATATATATATGTATGTATATATATATGTATGTATGTATGTATGTATGTGTATATATATATATATATATATATATATATATATATATATATAATGTGAGATCTTATGTTTTATCGAGAACATACTTCATGGTTTGTTGTTAAAAAAAAATTTCTCACTTTGGATGTGCCTTAAATTTTGTGTATCTAGGAGCTTATCCCTGATCTAATGATGCACAAGTTGGGGTTGCAGCCACTAGTGGCATGGTGAAAAGACTAGTGATGGAATTATGAAATGTCTTTAACAATTACTCTCCAAGTCTTATATATATATATATATATATAATTATCAATTCCTTCTCTTCAAATTTTAGTAAGTTAAATAGTTGATGAAGTTTAAAATCCTTGCCCCAAACTTGGCTTGATCATCTTAACTAAATTTTTCAAGCTGAGCTTAAACCTAAGCTTTATCATTTCTTGTGGTGCTTAGTTTATCAAGGGCTTTCACTAGGAGAAACATTTCAACACACTGCTATTGTTCATCTAAAATGTTTGATTTATTTTTTCTAGACTAGTCATCATGCCTAGGATGATTAGAAATGGATCCATAGCAATTTTTGCATTCCATTTAAAGATCATCACCTAGAGGATGGATTTGTTTGGAGCCTATGCTCAATGGTTGACCTATGTTTATTTTCTTAAAAAAAAATCAAATCTTCTATTCTTTTTCAACTTTGGAAAATTAGGAATTATACTATCTTCAACAATCAAACTATTTCATATGCATATTTCACTAATGATAAAGTTTATGTCCTCACCTCCACCTTCTTTTAGATTCAAGCACAAGCCAAAAAATTGACATTAAAATTTCAGCACTTAAATAACTTATTCAAATACTATGGGATCACTCCTTTCAGTATGAAAAAAATAACACCTAATATCCCATCTCAAGGATCTCTTCCATCAAAATCTTGGTGGTGAAAAAATCATTCACATAGTTGATTATTCACACCTTCTCATTAGTAGAGAAGATGGATTCCATTAGCTCGTGGTAATTACATTGTTATTCCATCTCAAAGGACCTCTCCTACTCAAAATAATGTGGATACTAGAATTATCATTCCCCTTTGTGCATAGAGGGGAATCATTGTGCCTTTGACTATGTAGGTTAATAGTCAATATGGTTGAGTGACACCATATCTACCATCAAGGGATCCCTCTTATTTGGGTAGAATGTGAAGGGTACATCAGTACCAAGTAGAATAAACTACACATGTATCAAGATGTTAACCATGTAAAAGGCATCCCAATTCAAAAAGAGAGAAATAACATCAGCCATAAATGAACAATAACATCCCAACCATGGACCATTATCATTCCAAAATGAAGAGCACAATCAGATAGCCAATCCAAAATCTATGTAACTTCCAATGAACATGGAAAAAAATACCATCTATCATAATGTTTCATCTAAAGTAAAAAACTATGATTCTCAGTGACTGAAACCTTTGTCATCTACTAGAAGATTCTTTGGAGAGCTTCTAAATTATGAGTGAAATATGACTCAGAGGGAAAAGGTGGGAGAGATTCATGGTGTTGAAGGAAGGATAATATTTAATACCTAGGCCTAAAGGGTGATATAATAACATTAAAAATAATTATATCCATACTCATTCCCCTAGCTAAGATTTTTCAAAGTAGTCCCAATCAAATTATATCAAAATTGAACACCGATATTCACCATCTTCAAAAATATGCAGTAGTAAATTTGTGTCTGGATTGATCCAAACTCTATAGGCTGTGTCCATTCCCCTTTTCAATAGGTTTATGTTAGTATCCATGATTTTACCTCTAACCTATAAGTATACAAGAATCTTTGGAGAGACAATTTAATCATTAATTGATCTTCCAAAAAATTCCCACACTAGTTAAATCGTAATGATATCCTTTAACCACTTCTACCTAAAGATTCAAAAAACACATGGGGGTACTTCATGAATCCATCATATGCAATTATTATTAGAGAAGAGAGAGTCTATCCATATAGTGTTGCTCAAGGGACTAGTGAAAATCCACCCTTGGTGTGTGTTGATGCCTTATCCTATATGGAGGATGTAAAGCCAACCAAAAATGTTATTTTTCCTTTTAAAAGCTCCAAGGAGTGTATGCATAGTGAATACATCTTATACCCACACGAATCATGCTATAAAAAAGGGTGAAACCACTATATATTAAAATATACACATTAAGATAATTTTCTAAGATCATTACCTTTCAAGTCCACTACCAGCTACTATAAGTCTAAGTGTTAATAGGGTAGGAAAATGATAGAAGCCCCCATGAAAACCAAATGGTTACACTACATATATATGTTATTTTTTTAAAACATTAATCTAAGACTATCATATTTTCCTACTATGTTTCCTCACCAACAACCATTGGAACTTTATTTTAATTTCATGTTTCCTCTACACTCCCATATAGATCACCATCTTCATCATTTAAGCAACAACGGGTGGGGGGAGGGGAGGCGGAGCAGGGCAGTTAAAGACATATTCATCAAGAAACTCCATGCCCAATCTCTCTACAAAATAATATTGACCTTTTCTAATATTTCTTAGGACACAAAAAATTAAATGCTACTAATCTTAACCCTCCAACCTAATTAAATGTAGTTGTGTCTCCAAATCCATGTGTTCCTCATGCAAGGTGTAGGTTCCAACCACATTTGATATCATATTATTGAAATTAACTAACTAATCCACCTCAAAAACATTCATGCAACCAAGAGACTAATTTGGATCCAACATGAGAGCTTTCATGATCATAAAAATGTCTTTTATCTTTACTTCATCAATTTTTGTTGCCAACACCCACATTCCCCAAGTATCCATATTCACATAAAATGATTTCTTATCTCTTGATCAATATAATTTGCTATTTATATTTCCATAAACTCATATGTTTGAGACTCTACCCTCTACTTTCCTTTCCCATTGTGGGTCTTGGAGGAAGAGGCCTCCTTAGTCTTGGTTTAATTCATCCTTTAAATGTTGGATATGAATATTAAGGGCACATAAAAGAGGCAAAAAAATTCATAGCCATGCTGCCTTCACTCTATAAATTAATGATTACCATACTTTATAATACCAATTTCAAATATATAACTGCCCTTTTCCATGATTTATCTTCAGGATGTCCAATGATCATAATATTTAGGCTCAAGGATTGGTAATTTCAATCCCCCTTTGCCACCCATGCATGGGATTAGGGTTGGATAGTTATGTGGGAAGAATCTAAAACAAGGATGATACAAATCCTTATAGAGTGGTGGTTCCCAAAAGGTGCTCATTCTACCAATGGATATAATCAGTCAAATAACCCCATTCGCTTCCCAATCAATGGTTTTATTTCCATTTCTCCTGGTGTATTAGAAATCAATCATGTCAAATTTTGGTAGCATCCAAGATATTTCCTTAATTATAGTCTTGATTCTCCATGTTTTGACACTACCCCCAAGGTCCCATTGTTGATTAGCTATGAGTACCCCTTAATTATAATGGTCATTCAATGTTTCACCATAGCAATTTGAATCCCTTTTAAGAGAGCTCTTCCTTCATAAATATTATTGGTATCTTAAAAAATATCCAAATGGAAGGTAAGGATAGGTTAACTCTCATGATCTCAAAATATACCACCAATACTGGCTAGGCCAGGATTACTTATAGATGTGCCATAAAAATTGTGTTTAATGCATCCCAATTAAGGTAGTCTCCAAAAACAAGTTGTCTAGGTATATCTTTTACCATACCACCAAGTTCCTTATTAGGCATTATGTATAACCTTTTCATTCACATATATTAATGAATAATTAGAAGTTAATGGGATATATAACCCACGTACCCATTTTTTAACTATTTATTAGTATGAGAAGGATGGGTCCACAAACCATATAGTCACCTTTAAATACTTACTAGTTTATATATCTTTTTTTAGTTGAAAAGTGTCCTCTATTAATTAGATATAAAATAATATAATGTTAATCTTAAAAGAGCATGAATGGAATGGAATCAAATTATAAGAGAATACTTCAAATAGATCTCACAGATTGATAAAATAAATAATTCTACTTTAGACAAATATAAATAATTTATAAATAAAGGCTCAACATAATTTTTTAATAAAAAATGATATAGTCTCACGATCAACATAGTAAAAAGTCCCATAAAGAAACTAAAAGCCACAACATAATATAATTAATCAAATAGAACACTAAGAGCAATCACTAGTGGTAGACAATCATTCAACTTATCACCCAAACCACCACCACTAGCAGGATTCATTGTATCAATTACTAACTCCCACCCATCGTTATTGGTTACATTATCTTTGTAATATTCATGTTCTTTTCTTGGCTAGGAAATAAAAAAATCCAACAAGGAAACTTTCCTTACTATTGATACATCCACCCACTGGTGTTTGGGAAGGCATGGCCAAGGCCACCACCACCTCTAATGTTTTGGTTAGATGAAAGACACTAAGAACATAATAATGGAATTAATATTTTTATCATAGAGTAGTGTTTTCTCAACCCCTATATCCACCACATTGTTATGGAGACTGATATTAGGGAGAGTCTAGAGGAATTGGACTAGTATTACACATAATATTCCCCCAATGATCTAGAAGGTACTAAAAATGCTCCACCCTCAAATAGGGCTTCCAAAATGACACTTGAATCTAAAGCATTGCATAAGAAATGACTTGCACTTTATATTACTAACATAAAAACAACCATAAATAGATATAAGGCTAAATATAAAATTATTTCTTTATTTCCATAGCTGAAAAATAATTTCAGAACAAAAAGTATTCTGAATTAGTATGTATTATGTAGGTAGTAGGGTTGAATCACCTAGAAGCACCATTTTACAAGTGAAGAACTCAGGATGAAATAGTTGAAAGAAGGTGTGTATCCATTTTCAAATTGACTGAGCATGTTTTTATAGCCACACATGATGCTTGAGAGACTTAGGTTGTTGATAGGAGGGACATATGGGGTGAGAAACCCCTAAGTGTACTAGCATGTTTCCAACATGATCAATGAGGTATTTTTAGAGGTTGTTTAAGCTTCAACCCCAACTATCTTCATAAGAGTTCATCTTCCAATTGTAATTTAGAGTATCAACTTGGTTTTTTATGGATAGAGTAACTATTTATTGAGTCTGGGTTTGTACCACTAGAAATGGGTCTCAACCATCTATTTCCATTCTTTCCACCACCTAGGTGTCCATTCCACTCCTATTGTGTGAATATGTTCATTTGGAATATCCACTTGAACATCAATGATGGATTCAAAGTCACCATTTTTTAGTTGATATTTTTCTTGAAAGGAAGGCCACGAGATCCAATCTATAACATGTTTGAAAAAAAATTCAATAATAACCTTAATTTTATTTTTAAAAAACCTAATAATTTTATTACAAGGTACCATGGAAAAGGGAATGCCATATTAAGAGAGAATTAGGGACCATCATATGGAAAATAAGAGTATACTGAGAGCATATATTTGAAACCATCGTCATCCTAAATGAGAAGTGGTTTAAGCCTTTCTTAGGCCTTCCATATGATCTAAGAGACAAAGGTGCCAATAAATCTAACATGCACAAGCATAATTAAGAGGGAATACAAACCAATACCCTTCCAAATTTTTATACAATAAGGATAGCCTCAAGGGATGCAATTATGCAATATAATATTCTAGGCCTCATCTCCTTCATAGCTCAAATAATCCATTTAATTCAAAGGGTTGAACCATAGAGTTTAATATTGAGAAGGCCAAGTCCTCATATAAATTTCTATATCTATATATAAAGTACTAAATATATCATGATACTTATCTTTTTTGTTTGATTGTTTGATTGTGATTGTATTTTGAATGTGAAAATCAATGATAAGCGGCCATGTAGTTCATTTGGTTCCAGAATTGATTTGTGACTTTGGTACTTGATAATACCTGCTTTGACTTAGTTTTTTGAATGCTTCAGACTTGGATTGTGATTTATCTTATGGATAGGATTGAAAATAAAGAAGAATAGAATATATTTTCTTAGTGTACAATATGTATAGATGTTAAGTGTCAAGTCCCTTTTAAATGAGACACTGATTTGTTTATATATGGATCCAACTAAATAATTTCTCATGCCATCAACACACTAGGATAATGGGGTGACCTAAGGGTGGGTTTTATTTTAGAAAATAGTTATTGTTGGGATCAAGTTAGTATGATGAGATCAAGTCAATATTGACTAGCGATACTGACCATATATGGTAAAAACAACCTACACACACCCAAATTAAACTAAGGGTTTGGAGATGTCTATGCATGATATTTAGCAGGTTTAAAATAGAAAATGAGGTTCATGTAGGTATATAAAAACATAACATAATGGTTGAATCATAATATAAAATGTAAGTGTGAGAGGATATCAGATTAGGACCTTATTTGAGTTCTCAATTCAAGCATGATAAATGTGCATCAAGCTTGTCAATGTCAAGTAACGAAGACCAGATTATAATATCTACACCAACAAGAGGAATAGTACACATGGATTATTGCAAGGACCTTAAATCAAACTTGGAAAATAATATCCTAGGATAGAGGTTTAGTTACATGAAATGAAATCTTTTTTCTCAACCCTCTAAACCATGTAATTCCACAAGCCTAAAGGATATCCCTGAAATGTAGATGGAATGCCACATATTTTGAACTGTTCTCCAAGACATATCCATTTATGATTTAAACCTTTTAGCCATTGAGGTGTGGAATTTCAAATTTACAATAAAATTGTGTTTTATTCCATTGAATAAAAGAACATGAGGCAAGATAATTTTTTTTTTCAAACACTCCATAACACGGGTCATAGATGCTTCTTATTATAGAAGAGTAAGAAATTAGTAACATGTCTATTGGTTATTTGATGATGGAATTGATGGAGAGATATACATTTAACCATAATTATATATATGTAGTCAACTAGGAGATAATTAAGACCTTTAACTGCAAGAACATAGAGGTAACTAACAAATGACTTTTCCCAATGGATCTAAATAGCCCAAACTTGTCTGACTGGGCACAAATGATGATGATAAAGGCACAAGAATCTTGGAAGAGCAAGCTAACTACTTTAAAAACACTAATATATATTAAATATATATGTATGTGAAAACATAAATGTATCAATTTTGAGGGGCATATGTTGGATCTATCACATAGTTTAACTTATTTAAGGGTTCTACATTGATTAAAGACTTCAACACCTTTTAAAATTTATTGATAGTTAGTTTAATGCATAGCCTTAATTCAAATATACCACTATAACAAGCTAAAAATAATATTTCCAAGAAAAAATGAGCTCCAAATCCATTGTACTCCCTAAGGAAGATTAGAAATTGCCCTATAATGATCAAATGAATGATGAATTTAAGATCTAATGTTTTTCTAACATACTAAACACAAAATTATACTCCTCTCATCCCCCTATTTATCAAAATAAGTTATGCCTACTAATGTAATTAGAATGGGAGAGCAAAGGAAATATTTTAAAAATGTACCATGTGGGGCATTTCACCCTTTAATTTATCTTTCTATTAGCAAAACATAATATTAAAATTATTCTTACATGATTAATAAAAGCTCACAAAAATAAAATATCTAAATAATAAATATAAAACCAAAAGTAAATAAAATATCACATCATATAAATTTCTTATAATTGATGATCAAATTATTTAAAAATTGGGATATTAATAAGGATTGTGGATTGGTAAATTAAAATAACTTGAAATCAAAACATATATAAACTTTTCCTAGAGGCACAGTTAGTGGCCTTTTATCCTCACCATGCTCAAAGCCCTAAGGTTTGGCAATATTTTTATTTCAAATGTTCAAACTCTCTCAATGGCCAAAAAATTCATAGTTTTGGGTTTTTTCGCTTTATCCGACAAGGTTTGCCTCTTGCTCTGGCACTATATGTTCTCATGGACAAAGATTTTGAATATTTTATTTCACACATAGTTAATTGTGTCTTGATTTGGGGAATCTCCCTTCTTGTTTGCACCACTCAATTATTCAATGGTAATTTTGAAGATGATTATTTCATCACACTTGTAGAACACAATGCCTCTTTTAAAGAGTATTTGCATTGATATAACAATTTTTTCAAAGCTTATGGATATAATCTAAAATGGATCAAGATGCATAACTACAAATAGAGTATGATGCCCTTGTCAAATTGGCTCAAAGACTTTCAGTGAAAGTGGATCAAAATATAAGGTGGGGTGGGGAGCACAGAGGAAGCAGGGGGGTAGGGGTGTGGGGGGATGATTGTGTGTGTGGAGTTATGTTAGTATGTAATTGAAAGAGTGGAGGATAAAATTACCTTCTAGATTACTAAGCCTATTTCCTTAACAATAAAGTTTCAAGTTTGTACCAAAAAACTTGTTCCCAATCATGTCTACTACTCCTATTTAGATCCTTCAAAAGTCTCATGTCATAAGTTAGTTAAATTTCTTAGAGACTTTATTTGGGCTAATGTTACTCAAATAGTAGGATTTCACAAAATTTATTGAGATATTGTTTCCTTCCTCATGACCAGGGAAGCATAGACATTATTGATATTTGAAGACAAAGCATTGTTCTTTGTGCCAAGTAGATTTTGAGGGATAATAAGGGGAATGAAGAATCATAAATCCTTTAAATACATAACATTTATACAATTTCTCCCTATGGAAAACATTTTTGAAAAACATAGGATTCCAAAGTATTTTGACTACTTATATCCTTATCATAATTGAGGTGTCCATTATTTGCAAGAGCATTTGGAAGGCCTTCAAATTTGTTAATCCTCACAAAAAATGGATTGGTGATGGGTTTATAACTGGTCTTTCATTAAATGATCATAATATATGGTGACCCCCCTATACTATCCTCCTTCTTGCTTAAACACAAGGTATAAAGGCCCTTCATCTTTTTAGAAAAAGCATTGCCATTGTTCTAGATCTTGTCTCATCTAGAAACTCAGTTTTGTGGCCTACCTTACAAAGGAAGATTAATTTGTTAAGCTTGAACTTACCTTCTATCTTTCACATTCAAGAGTTTATGTCATATTTCATTCTCCATAAAATGGGTCTGCAACCTTCGATACCTTGGTGAAAGGACTGGTAGTGAATTGTGACACCACTTTCAAAAATTACTCTATAAGTATCCTCCATTATATTATGAGTTCCTACTCCTTAGATTTGGTAAAGCTTAACAAGCAATGGAGTTTAAAATCTTAACCCAAAACATATCTTTCTTAGGGATCGATTCAAGCACATTGGGATATTTAACCCCGAAGTCCTTGCATGTTCTAGACCTGAGAATTTTTGACACTTGTTCTTAACTTGTCTAGAGCTTAGAAAGCTTGAAAATGGGTTCAAAATTTATTTCAACCTTCACCAAGAGTCTATAAATTATAGAATGGATTTATTTGGGGACAATTCTCAATATTTGGCATACATTTCTTTTTTATTAAAATTTTTCTGAGCTATAATTTTAGTTAAACTATGAATGTCTAGAAACTTAGCCATTTTAAATAACTATGGAATTTTTTTTCAATTTCCTATAATTAAAATGTCCTTGCTATCTTCATAGTTTATCCATAGATCAAAGTTTAGGCATGAAAGGTGGCTCTATAAATTCAACATCTACATGAGCTACTCAACCAGTAGGGGAGTGCACATTGTATTATGAGGTGAGTTACTCTAGTCTTGCCATTACAAGGTACCCCTCCATTAGTGCCCATAAATTGATAGAGTTGCTCCTGCAACTGCTTCTCCTTCCCTCTTCCTTAATAAGTAGTGGATCCCATTGTCACATGAGAAGTCCTTTTACAATTTGTCTCAATGGTCTTCACCTTTGCATAGTGGTAAGCTGATGGGAATTTAATTGCCTCCACATCCTACTTCAGAGATTATAGTTTCATTATATCCTTTTGAAAACACATAATATGGGTGGGTTGTGCCTGATCCACCCTCAATAGATCTCTCTTCTTAGGTTGTTATACCTCCCAAAGATGATAGGCCACCACTTCCTTATGGTGTTGTTGCATGTGCTTTAACTTATTACTTACCTTGGTGAGATGATATTTTGTTAATACTTTTTTATATCCATGTTTAGCTAGTGTTTCTACTTAGTTGTTGTGATCCATGTTTTTTACCATCATACATAACATACCACAAATATTAACTAGCTAACTTTTGGTTGTCACCATATTTTTAATATTATCTTGATGTGAATAATAAATATATCAATGAATTCCCCCCATCCCTCTTCCCCACACACACACATTGATGAATTATTTGGAATTAAAGAATAAATAATAATTGTATATTTAATATAAATACAAGTGGATATGATAAGATTTTCATCATTTCTACAAATTTAAGAACTTTGGTAAAATAATGCATACATGATTGAAAAATAAGATATTTATAGAGATTTTGGATTGGTAAATTTAAATATATAATTAATTGAAATGGATATCTAGCTAAATTGATAGGGATAATGGTAAAAGTGTTTATTTCGTCATCTACCAAGATATTAATTTTATGACATCCCAAAATGGGATGAAACTGAGTTCAAGTCTTAGGTGAATTTGGATGAATGGATACCTCTCAATCCTTAACACTAAGTAAAACATGAAAAATAAAAACCAATATATTAATAAATTACAAAATGATTAAAAATTTAAATAAAAACTAAATTAAATTATTTTAAAAATTTAAATCACACAAGTTATAGAAATTAGTGTATGGATTATGAAAATAAGGAATATGTAAATTGTATAATTCAAATGAAGCAGTGCATTAGGTTAAGTTGATTGGAGGAGATGGAGCATCCTTAGGTAAAATACCTTCATAGGTAGATATATTATTTATTTTTGAAAATAAATAATATCTAAATTGTGTGACTTGGCATTGTTAAAAAGTTAATTTGCTATGGTTTTTTTTATCCATGTTTTTTCCTTAGTTGGACATCATATTTATATTATATGAAGGATAACATAGTATTTTTATATTAATTAACTGAACCAACTATTAAATTTCAACTTTGGAAGCAATTCTACATATATTATGATTGATTCCTAGGCTCTTACACCATTTGATGCAAGTTTTTGCAGTGGAGTTCATACTAAAATTTGAAACACATTCACAGGTTAAGTTGATTGGAGGAGATGAAGCATCCTCAGGGAAAATACCTTCATAGGTAGAGATATTCTTTATTTTTTAAAATAAATAATATCTAAATTATGTGACTTGGCATTATTGTAAAGTAAATTTGCTAGGGTTTTTTTGTTCTCCACGTTTTTTCCTTAGTTAGCCATCATAATGATATTATAAAAAGGATGCCATAGTCTTTTCATATTAATTGTACTGACCCAACTATTAAATTGCAACTTTGGAAGCAATTCTACATATTATATGACTGATTCCTAAGCTCTTGCACCATTTGATGCAAGTGCTTATAGTGGAGTTTGTACTGAAATTCTTCCACAAGGTAATGAATCCCTACTAGTTTAATCTATCCCAAATGTTATTTTAAAATCTCCTAAATTTTATAAAACATGTCACCATTTTTATAATTTCTATTTGGTTTCTTATTTTTTTGGTTAAATCCCCTCAGAGAGCATGCTTAAGAGTTGGGTGCATTATAACTAGAAATACCATGGTGTTAAGCCGATAATTTTTCAAAATATAACCAAAGGGATTTATATTTTTAAATTTTCTAGTGTTGAGCATATAAAGACATTGTATCCCATGGTCCATAGTTTATGCACAACACCCTAGTAGTTTTCTCCCAATAGACTCAGGATTTTATTGTGTTTTAATAAGCCAAAATGAGAATTCCAGTCTAGGTATAGTTTTAGGTCTACCATTGCCCCTTTGGGGTTTCATACATTGATTAATAAATTCCTTAGGCTATTTCATTTTCCTTTGAGCAAATAAAATTTAATGTGTCTAGGCTACAATAATGTGTTGATGTTGCTCTTTCTAAGGATCACAAGGAAATGATAGATATTTAGATGGGAGATAATATGATATCACAACATGTATTTTTATCAACATTCCTAAAACCTATTTTTGGTGTCAAGCCACAAAATAGAAGATTCATGAATTCCCTCTCATGGCTAACTCATGTAGCTACTTAGCCCAAAACCTCTTTGGAGGCGAATAAAAATATTGCTACTTTTGTAGATGGTTGGACTATAATCACCAATAGAAAGCACACCTAATAGGCTTTTGGAGTGATAAAAATAATAGATATTGTGTCCAAGCCACAGATGGTTATGTTTCAATTGGAAAATAATTGGTTCCTATTGCTTCTCAAGTGGTGACAATTTTCTCATGTCCTCAGAGTTAAGTTTTTGCTTCTCAACCATCACAATGCCCTTTGGATGCAAAATAATCAAGCTTATTAGATAATCTAGTGTTTTTTTTAGCACAAAATAGTTATGCACTACTCTCATAGCTCATTTCCATCCCCCATGGATGGAAAGTATATTCAATAAAAGTAGTGTGCTTTCCAACTTTGTGACTATACATGTGGGAATAAACAGACATACATGTCTAATAAATTTTTTGTTATAGATGATGTGGATGATGAAACCAACATGAACCATAATGTTTATTGATGGTAATTTATTATTGGAATGTATGTGACTCCACTGCTTCATCCCATAAGTATATGCTTAGGGATACTTGTTAGTTATTTTATATTATGAAACTTTTGTGTCTACAAGATTTTTTATTTTTATTTCATTCCACCATCATATATATTTAGTCAATAATGTTGTGGCATGTGTCAAATCATGATAATGGATGTGGTGGAGTGTTAACATTTATCGCTCTTAACTTGGCTCTTCACATCATTAGTTGTATTGTGGCCCCAAGCATCAGGTTATGTGAACCATCTTTGGTATTGATGGTCATTATGTCAATCTTGCCAGCATTTACACCTCTAATGATGTTAAATGAGTGGTATTTTTTAGTGGATTATAGTCATGACTCTAGATTCCAATTAGATTGTGTGGAAATTTCAACTTATTTGAATATAGGGAAGATAAAGAGGGGCTCCTCCTAATGTGATGGTCCATTGGAAAAAGAGGGGTATAGTTTTACATGAACAATAAACTCAATTTATTTAATCTCAACCACCATTAATGGCATTCCTCCACTATGTCATAGGTTACCTAGTCCAACCTCAGACAAGGTAAATACAATGTTGTGAAATTATTAAGTGGGACCCTATTTTTAGAAAAAAACCTTTTCACCTATATAAATAATGTTGATCATTGTATTAACATCATTCCAAGAATGGTGTTACTAACCATCTCCCTATTAAGTTTTGTATTGAGTGGTTAACACCTCAATTGAAAAATGTTAAGTCTCATGTTTGCTTTAACATGACACACCTTAACCATGAATGAACTTATTCTCGTATAAAATAGATTTAGAACCTTCCTCCATGTCCTCCTATTGAATTAGGCTAGATTTCATGGTGGGGAGAAACCTTTTAGCAAACTGTTGCATCCCTCCAAATCTATAGAAAATAATAAATGAAATTTCATTTAAAATTCCATGAGGTGTCACACTATGAGCTCATTCATTTTTCATAGTAGTTGGAGTTGTCCCCTTTCAATGAATATTTACAAAAAGAGGTTACCAAGTGGAGACACAACCTCAATGTTGAAATGGTTTGTTGAGCGTATAGTTTCTAAATTTGTGCATGCATGTATTGGGTAAAAGTATGAGACTTAGCATCTAAGGATTTTTTCTCTCTCATGTGGCCCAAACAAACAATTGATCAAGTGAAATCCATATGTGATGTCAATTAATGGAATTAAAAAAATTAGATATTTTGAGATATTATATAGACCATAATCATGGAGTTTTTTTGCTTAGCCAACTTCCTCGGCCCATGAAGATGCTCTTAAAAAATGCACGCAATTGGTTCTTTGAAAACTCTATAAGGGACAAAGGTTCACATATGATCGTTTACTATCAATTAAATATCTCAATGAGGAAATGACTCATATGGATACTAATAAGGACCTTGAAATTAATGATTTCCCCTATGAATTTTATAAAGTTATTTGGTATACAGTTGGTCCAGACTTGCACAAAATCTACTTGGAAGTTGTTCAAACCAATTCTCATGGGAAATTTATTAACCAAGGAAATATCAAGTTCATTATCAAAGATAGAGACCCAAATATTGATACTAGATGGGGCCTTGTCAATCTCTTGATTGTGTTTCACAATATTATTACCAACGATCCTGCTTTGCATCTAAGGTACTTGTTGTCTCTCATCATCCATCCAAAACAAAAAAGTTTCATTTACATGTGAGGATATGAGGCCTAAAAGAATTTTTTTATCATTTCAACTCTTACGTAAATATATATGACAAAAAGACTTGGAAGGGTCTTGATATTCAATGTCTTTTAATCACTTAAGTTCCAATCAAAATTGAGGGAACCTTTGTTTCTCATATTGTATGAAAAACCTAGGAGTTTATCAAACCTTACTTAATTTGGGAGGGAGATGGTTTAAAATTTGGGATCTCTTTGAATATCATTACCTATGGTGGTCTCCATTTATCTCATGCTATGGTGTTTCCTTTTCCATTGTCCCTTGGGTCAATTGTTTCAAATTGTTCAAAAAAGGTATTAAGGCTATCTCTAACTTTTTTGCAAGCAGACCCAAGATTGGAACCTATGGCCTATCATTCATGACCAATTTAAGAATAATAGTAGTCATTTTTTCTCAATCAATGAGATTCAAAAGGCCATTTTAGATGAACACTATAATATTAGAGTTCACTAACTCTTCAAGTGATGGGCATAGTAAAAGTGGCTGATAGATAATCCATTTCAATGAAATAAAATGTCTTGGTTATCAGTTAATTTATCCTCAACATATTCAATTAGATTCTCTGAATTCCTACTAGAAGTCTAACTCATTTTCATCCACCTAGGGCCAAAGGTTTCCCAAAATTTAGAAAGCTATCATTGAGCCCAAGAAGGCACTTTTGTTTTTTGTGCATTTTACACCAAAACTTGTATGTATGATATAGGTTGTTTATTTAGGGGTTGTTAATCCTTTATGCCCTTCATGCCAACATCCTAAGTATCTCAAGTATATTTTAAATTTTGCTAGCATACTCAGCTAGCGTGGGAGTCTATTTATGTCCTTTTTAAATCATTTCATCCAGAATTATTCTCTTGGAAAATGGTGTTCTCACGTAATTTAGCCATGTTATCTACATGATACAACAAAAAATGGCATGATTTTATTATTTTTGTTATGGAAAGAAAGAAGAATGAAAATTTAAACCATTTATCTCTTGATAGTTGTTTTAGTATTATTAATAAATCGCAAGTGATATCTCCTATAATGTTATAGATACAACTGACAGTCTCCTCCTCATGGTCATGGCTATGGATCTTGTGGTAAGTATTGTTCATGAGGCAAGATGGGAAACTCTTTTTTGCATTCATGGCATCTTTCGATAAGCCACAACACTCATGGTGGCCTGTTTTCTCCCAAACACTTGTAGATGGATTAGTTAGCAGCAAGGGAACTTCCCTCATCTAGCCATAACAACTTTTCATCTATACATCGTCTAAAGGATAATTTCAATGATGGGTGGAACCCAATACCTATTATGGTGGATCTGCCTATTGGTGATAGTTGGGATGACAATTCAAATGGTCCTTCACCTCCACCATCAGCTCAAATTATTGTCATGGTCTAATGCTCTCATGTCTCAACATTTAGTTGTCTAATCGCCTATATATCTTGTCGTACATTATGTTTATTTTTTAAAAATTAAAAAGGTTTTTTTAATCATTTATTTAATTTTAAAAAGTATGATCCATTCTATTCACTTTTTTTAGGTATGATGAGCAAGGTATTACGCTTATATTATTTAAATAGACAATAATTTTCAATCAAAAATAATAATTAATATTAAAACATATTTTCATTTATCCTATTAAAGATTTGATATAAAAACTATACTTAAATTTTTTAAAAGTTCAATCAACTTTAAAATTTGGTGTAAATATCATTAACAATATTAACTCTTTAACCCATTATTTTAAATGGATTATTCATACTCATGAGAGATAGGTTCTTGTAAGCCACTTCTCACGAAATGTCTACATAGGTTGACTTGAAACGAAGGAGTTGAATTGTGAAATCATATCATATAATTTGATGCACTTAGGAAAACCACCAATGTATAACTTATTTTTATTTTTGAGTTTTTATTTTTAATACATACTTCAATACAATTTTAATATAAATTAAATTTTATTGTAAAACTAAGTTCTTTATTTTAAAAACTCCTTATTAAGTGATGTTTGGGAAGAAAGAAATAACAAACTTCATTTTACACTGATAATGGGAAAATGACATATGTGGGAAATAGTGTGAATGTAAAAGAACGCTTTTAAATTAGAATGTCATCATGGTTGTTAATTAGGGATAAGTTTAGTTTCTTCCCATACACCTTCCTTTTCATATATAAAAGTGAGTGAAAGAAGTCAAACTCTGAGATTCACATTGGCCAAGTTTTGTTTCTTTTTAATTTTAATGTTCTAAGTATGTATTTGTGATGGAAAAAAATAACATTTGAACAATTGGGAGGAGAAATGTTTTTGATGTTGCTCAATCCTTAAATTGTGTTAACACTTCATTAAGGCCATGTAGATATTGAGACATCATCGTATCTCTGAGCCCAAGTGTGGGTTCGTCAAAGAATAAAATAGTATATTTATGTTGATTATGGGTGCTTTAACATATAAATACAACATACCTGCAACTTATTTTTTTTCTCCCTAGAAGCACACAAATCAATCCCTCTTTGATGCCAAATTATTGATACTGATAATGAGGCTATAAAATAACATGATAATGAAGAAGAAAATGTACTAACTCTAGAATGATAGCATATAGTTGGAAGGACCAAATTGATCAATATAATTGGAAACATGTGATTAGCACACTTAAACTTGACAAATAAAAATGACACCAAGAATATTTAAGTGTATATCTATAAAAATAAAAGTTTATTTTTACTTTATATGTTTAAAAAACATGGCTTTATATTATATAAATATTTTTAAAATTGATTATCTATATATTTTAACGATTATGAGTATGCCTCAGAGGAATGGACATCTCAATTTTGGCTAAATTGTATGTAACTTAGTTAATTCATCAACTCTTAATAGCCAAAATACATCCCTACATAGATAATTCAGACTTTATTTCACAACATCCTCTATTTTTGCTTGTGAAATGGGGTGAGATTGAAAGAAATTGAGACTGAGATTCATAATTAAAATAAGTGGTGATGAATTTATTCATCTAGATGGCCTAATGAATTTAAAAATCTTGAAGACTAGTTTATCTTATTTTACACTGTGTCCAACTTAAGAGGATATAAGTGAAGGATGAAGCTAATTATGGTTGGAAAGGGATAACCTCCTCACATCATAGAGAGCATTTCTATTCAAAGGCACATAATTGCCATAGTATATAATTGTAATGTTCTAAGGCCAAATAAGTCAAAATTGTTTGTACTCATCTGCTTCATGCAAATAATTACCATTATTATGTTAAATGTAATGTTCAAGTCAATTATTTTATAATTTATTTTTTTTGGGTATGATCTACCATCCTTAAGAACGTTTAATCCGTACTTAGTATAATTTAAATGGTCACTTCCCACTCCTTGCCATGCTATATTAATAATATCTAATCCTCCATTGTATTTGTGCTTGTTATCTGTTCATGTAGACTGTATAAAGATCAATATTTTCTAAAAATATGGCCTCAAAAAATCATTGCCTAAACATTTATTCTTACAAGATCGTGAGCCTATATGAAGATGGTTCAGAAGAGGAGGAGAGCTTTGAGTGTTTCTTAAATCCAAATATGTTGCCACCTTTGGGCTCTAGATGGAATTTTAATGGGTAGACTAGGAAACATATCATTTCTCCACATGCTCCTCATTACAAGTATGAACAATAACAAAAATTACAAGATATAAGTTTTTCTAGATGAACTGCTTAGAAACTAGTGAAACTGCTTTTATATGAAGTGTAGAGTGAACAAACTTCATTTTCCTGATGAAGAAGAGAATACATGCTATTGTTGTTAAGATACATGTTGTTATTTATTGATGTTATTGTGGTTTTTTTTGTGTGTATTCATTGTTAGAATGGATTGAATGGCTTCATATCTTGGCTTTTGCATTCTATCTCTTATGGCTTAAGCACTCAGGTTTGGTGTTTTGATGTGGATTTACATTTACAAAATTAGAAGTAAATTGTTTTGTGTTAGAGTCTTTGTTTGCTTTAATCCAATGTACTCATTACAATAATATTGATTTTGGGTATTTCAAACAATTAATTTTTACATTAATTTTTTTTTGGATAAAAACTGTTACAATTTTAAAAATCCAAATTACCTGTCACTTAGTGACCCATCATCAGAATAATTTAAATCTAAAAATAATAGTTTAGATATCTTAAATATATATATTTGAAACATATGGAGATGTATTAATCTTGAGGTGCCTATTTTTGATTTTTTACACAATTTTCTTTATTGATGGGTTCCATATTGATTAATGACTCCATCAATTTATCTACAACTACAAATTTTCTAGTGACTGGTGATAAATGGCCTCAATCTAGCTACACCATTGTGTTGAGTTCAAAAAAAAAATTCTAAAAAAAAATTAATGAGATTCAAACTCCATTGTAAGCCAAAAATACTCCAAATTTTCAATCATTTTCTCTTAGCAAGACCAAAAACTTGGAGGTCTTACATTTTTTAATATACTCATTCAACACAAAATTACTCGCTCCTCTCATCCCCTTATCTATCAATATAGTTTATACCTATTAACATAATTAAGAATTCCATTTTTCTTTCTTATATGTATATTTTTAGTTTATATGGATGTATTCCCAAAGCATTTATTGAGAAAATTGTGATCATTCATGCCTTCCTTAATATGTGGTTCTAAAGGCAGGGGCAGTGAAAAATAGGATGCCATTACATACCCATTGGGTTTTCCATGCCAATTACTTCAAAAATTTTGAATACGAATATTGTTATATCTCTTGTAGATTTGGGATCTCATGATAAGAACTTAGTATTAGTTTTGGGAGGTGTGCTATAAAATGACAAAACACACCTAAGACTGGTCATTTCTAAAGTTGTGAGAGAAAAAGAAAGAATTCAAAAAATAATAAGTTTGATAGTATTAATTATGTTTATGCTGACATTGCTTGTGCATTCACTAGTGAAACTTCTTGGCTCAGAAAGAATCCACTATGGATTATTTCTTTTCAAGTACAAAGTTGGCAGGGAGTTTTCAAAACCTCTGGCTCTACCAAACCCACATTAAAAAAATAAAAATCTATTGAATGGTTTTAATTATTTCTTTTTTATTCTCCTTTTTCATGGGGATGATGGAATTTTCTTAGCTATTTGAAATCAAATGGTTCCATGAAATATGAATGTTTTCCATCCCCACAGTTATTAGCATGCTAGAATTTTCTTGGCTATTTACAATCAAATAGTTTCATAAAATATGAATGTTTTCCATCTCCACTATAATTATTTAGTATTCAACATTTAAAGATATCAATATATAATTTTTGAGAAACAAATTACTACATATTATCTTCCATTTGGCAAGAAATATCCCTACAAAATTTGAGATGGTGGTGTGAACTTCCAGGTGCTGCTCAAAGTTTCCTACTGAAAAATCACTGGTCAACTTTTTATGGTAAAGATTAGTTTTATGAGTCATGAGACTATGTTTATGCTTCATGGGACCACCATTGTAGTAATATAAATATAATTCGTATCCCCACTCATTGGGCACATCCTTAGTTTTATTTCTTTATTCAATACCTATAATATTGTTACTTTTGTGACATAATCTTCAGTTCTACTGGTAAAAAATGGTGATGCATTTAGTGTTTTTATTGTCTATTCTAGGCTAGCTATATTTTTATAGTCATATTAACCCATATGGTCATTTTTAGATGTAAATATAATTTATTTCATTACATGTTGTAACAAATACAAGCACTAATCATGGTAGCTTCATTAGAAATCTTTGTATCAAGCCAAGTATAAAGCAATACCTTCACTTCAAGACTTTTATATACCAATGGAAAACATTTTTTTTTTGTGAAATGGTTCACCTCTGAAATTATCATGGGCCAAGTAGTGCCCTAAAACCCATGGTTAACAGTGAGTAACTAACCATGTTATTCACCATTAACTACAAGTTTTAGGGCACTACTCAGACTTGACCTAATTATAGTGTGAATATGACAAAAGTTCTATCCTTTTCATTACAATTTTTTGTTTTGGGTTTGTATATGTTTTTGTTCATTTGTTGTTGTGTATCCACATTTAATTATTGTTAATAAGCCTATGTAATCTCAAGCATCCAACTACAACTATATATATATATATATATATATATATATATATATATATATATATATATATTGGGTATCCTTTTGCTATAATATTTGGTTATAGGTTTGAGTCTATTTTTGTTTGTTTATCATCGCATATCCAAGTTTGATCATTGTTCATAAGCCTATGTAAGCTCAAACATCCAACTACAACTATAAACCATGGGTTTTACTTTGAAATGTTTGTTGTTTGAGCCTTGAGTGACAAGTTTGATCCATTTGGAAGTTTGAATAGTGAGTGATGAGCAATAATCTTTCAACAAGGCTCGAGCATTAAGCTTTCAATAGGGTTTCAAACCTTCAACTTCAAATTTTAGCATACTATGTCACAATATCTGCAATCATTAAGTTTTTGTTGTCATTGTATGTTGTATGCTAAATACCCATTAACTATTTGACCTCAAAATCAAACTGCTTGCTTTCAGTGCCAACAACAATTTATCATAACTAGTCCTCATCCTGCACATTCATCATTTAATTAATTTGATTTTAACTACTTGATAATGGAGGAGTTTAATTGAAGTAATTTAAAGGATATCTAGGTTAATTTATTGGGGATAATGGAGGCATTATAAGTCTAACAGTAGAATATAACATGTAACCCTCTTCATACAAAGCTTCTAATAGTAGATTGTAACCAAGTTTTAATATAGAGCTTCAAAGCAACTTCAAAATGGCATTCGGTTCCCATAGGCCTAAGAAGTCTAAAGAATTAGCATGGAAACATTGTTCTAACAACCCAAAGAATAACTTCATCATATGAAATTATTGCATGTTTAAGATGAATGTAAGAGTCAATCGCTTCAAATACCATGACATGAATTCTAGCTAATGATGTATGGTGATTGAAAAAATCACCACTTGAGGCTCAAAGAGCAATGGTTGCTATCTTATTTTCATATGAGAGGGGGGGGGGGGAATGACTATTGAAGCACTTGCATCCATGATGAATAAAGGGGCAACACGAGTTGATTTTGATGAGTTATAAACCTTTGGCTCTTTTATTTTCCAAAGGGTAGATCAAGGATGGGCTCACCTAGCAGAGGAAGTTCAAGTTCACCTTCATAGGGATTTTTTACTCCTAAAAATATCCCTAGGACACAAAATTGATTGAAAAGTATGGCTTGGAAGAGAGTATTGCATAATGAAGTAGGGGTGGTTGTGGAAAAATTTTGGTACTAAAACAACATCCCATTCAATGTCACGAAAAACCCATACTGAGAGAATTTGGTAGTTGCTTTGACCATTGTTGGGAATGGGTTTAAAGCCCCTACTCCTCATGACTTTAGAGGTCTAATGTTAGAGGATGCTGTTAAAAATATATAAAGTATTATAGATGAGTAAAAAATAGTATGGTGCAAGAAGGGTTGCAACATTTTAAATAATAGGTGGACAGATGAAAGGAATCACACCTTGATTAATTTAGATTTAGAAAGTGTGCCAAAATATTTCTAAACCCAAGAATAATATGTTATTGCTACAATTCTAAGATTAAAATTAATATTTCTATAGCCTTTGAAGTTCAAAAGTTCCATTGTCATTATTGAGTTCAAAATGTTGTGTAACATGCAACTAGCTAATTGTGGGTGGCCTCTAATTTCATAAATGCAAATGTTGGGAGAGTTTCCTAATTGTCTTGGTGGGATACTCAGCATGGGTGTGCCTATTTGTGATAAGATTTGATACACCAGAGGGAAACCTTCTCATTGTTGATATCATTGTTAACACATTCTTTACCATTGATATCATTTTAACCTTCTTTGTGGCTTACATAGATGATAGAACACACATGTTGATAGACAATCAAATCAAATTTCTAATAGGTATGCCTAGCTATCTAAAAATAGATTATCTTTTCAACAACTTATTAAAAACTATCAAAGTTATTAGATTATAGGGCTCCAATCCAGAGTGTTGTGGTGTAATGGTAATTGCTGAGAATATATAGAGAGTGATTCAACCTTGCTCTGATAAATGTTTATAACTCTAGTTCTAATCCATTTAATGTAGGTATTTCTATTTGTGAGTCCCCTTTCCTTAATTTTTGTCAATATATGAATAAAATGTTATAGAAGAAATGACTAGTACTTATGGAAAATAGATATAGAAAACAAAAATAAAATATGTAAATATGGGATGTTTTATATAACCTTTTTCTCTTAGGAGGCATCCAATACAATCAAAATGAAAAATAAGATTAGCATGAACCCTTTACAAAGATGACACATTCCATATGCTCATATTCTTAGATTGTAAGCCATATGTAGTTCAATTAAACTACAAATTGAAAATGTTTTTGGCAATTTGAGGGGTTATTATGTAGCTCATATGGGATACACTAGAGGGCGTAATCATATTTATAATTTTTTAAAAATATGGTCTTATGTTTTACACATACCATGTTAGAGCCAGCCCGTAACCGTACCATGATTTAGCAAATAAAAATAATCACAGGAGTCCAATACAATAAAGACAATAGATTACAATTATAAGTCAATGATAAATCTTGTGGGACCGAGCAAATGCTTATAAAATTTTAAACAAGAAAATGAAATAGAGACCTACCTGCTTCATTCCCTAAGCTACATACTATAATTGGTATTCTTCTAAGTTCTCTATTGATGTCGATTTTAACCCACTTCTAACCCATAAAATTAATTAAGATATATAAATGGTGTGAAAATTTTGTAGGTATATTTCAACATGGTTCATAATAGATGTGGCTTCCACAATACCAATGGAGGCCTTGAGTTATCTAATTAGAGGACAACATGTAGGCTTCAGCCTATACTATAGCTTGATCAATATCCTACACCTTTGGAGTTTAAGAAGTGTTAAGACTTTATTCACCATGCAATTTTAATTTAATTTTTTTTCTTTTTCTTACATCCAACCATTAATTAGGTAGTAATTGCATTTCAATCCAAACACAAAACATCAGAGATGAACATTCAATAAATGATTTATATGGATGTGAATGTAAGCTTTAGGAGGACATAAGGCTTAGTTACTTTTGGATAAGATGTGCAAGGTTCCTATGTGTAATAACTACTTATTAATTGTAATATATGTCATTCTATTTTCACCACTCTTAATTTATGTTTACTAATAATTTAAATAACTTATTTTTAATTAATTTATAATATTAATAATTATTAATATTAAATTGAATAATTTTTAATATCCACAATGTATGTAGTAACTTATACACTTTACATACCTATTCAATAGTTAAAATAATATTTTATAAAGTAAAGGAAAGTGCTTTACATAATAATAATATTTTATAGATTAAAATAAAGTGCTTTACAAAAAAATTGTGTACGAGATTTTTTAAATTGGTGTTTCAAGCCACACTTTGTGGGCTACCATCACAATGAATAAACGGGATCACAAATTGGATCTCCTAATATAAATAACTCCATACAATAAGAGGTAGAAAATCTACTTGATGTCATTTCTCAAAATTCTTACCAAACTTTTGGAGATTCGTTCCCAATATAGGAGAAAAGCCTTAGGACAATGTGTTGAGTCAACTGATGTGGGTGAGGTTATTTCTCGTTCTTTATGTTTTTTAAATTCCTGGTTATTTAATCCCTTATAACCATTCCTATATAAAAAATTATCAAATTTTCCAATTCATCTTCAATATGCTTATCATGAGTGATCCTTTATAACTTCTCCTATAAATTAAAAAAAGACTTCATTTAAGAGACCACTCCATAACCAAAATGCATTTTGATTACATCATAGCCAACCCTTTTCATATTTTATTTTTTATATAAAAAATATAAATAAAAACCATTCACCAAAAGACCCACTCAATCATATCTTAAGAAAAATATTGCAATATTCAGGGCCTACTTTGAGGTAGGGATGGGCATATCCATAATAACAAATGACAAGGGGTGATTATTTGGTCCTTAATGATTTGGGTGGAATTTCTATTTTATCTTATGGTCAATTGTCTTTATTCTCAATGGGGTGGCAAAATCTTGCTACTTGAGCCTTAAGCTATGAGTTTTGAATGCTTAAGAGAATGAAATCCAGATTTTAGTTCCAATGAATTGGAGGATAAACTAATCAAATAATAAGAGCTTACCCTGAATCTACATTTTACTCTAAATTAATCAAGTCTTTGAATTTTAAGCATTGAGGTGATTCTTACTAAGATCTGGAGTGTTCTTGGGTCATCAAAATGGCTTGTCACATCAACCTACTAGAGATTGTAAACTAAGGCAAGAGTCCAACAAATATATCTATCAATTAAGATATTAATATTGAAAAATATAAGAAACATGTGACGTGTGTTCAAGTCAAGAGTCTTAATAGCTCAAAATCAAAATCTTCCCAATATTATAATATTAACTTGTGAACTGAGGGAGGTCAAAGAAAGACCAAGAAAAATATGAAGGGGGTCATACCTTTTTTTGGGGGTCAGAGCTTAATATGAATAAGCCTTCTATTAACTTATTATCAATAAAAAAATGGCCACATAGTATCATGGTGCACCTCATAGAACACAACACTGCATGTTGGAAAAGACCAACAAGTTAAAGAATAAAAAATATCCCTCAGATCAAGTAATATAATAGGATGTAAAATACAAAGCTAATTACAATTATATTATTATTCTCAAAGGATAAGTAAGTGAAATCCAACTCCAAAAGAAGAGTTAAAATATAGCAAGGGGTCACACAGTTAATAAAAAAGAAAAAAAAAAGAAATTAAACATGTTTTTATAGGCTTCTACATACTACCTCTTATTTTTAGAATTTACCATCACTTCATTCTATTGTTGGGATCCCATTTTACATTCACACCCATATTTTCATTAATATATAAATATAAAATTTGTAATTAAAAATACCCCTGTATGCACTTTAAAGTGACCCCCATGAAAATTAGGTTGAATCTGCTAGCGCCAACATAGTCTACCTAGAAGCTGGCACCTGTAATAGATTTGAAGAAAGTGAAGATGACTTCCATATCGTCTCCAATGAAGAATACCACACCCACAAATATAGAGTAAAATGAAAGAGGGACTTAATGTCCTCCAAAAACATAACACAAAAATGAAGACAAGAAGAAAACAACAGGCCCATTATAAATAGATGGAGATTTTTCATGAATACTCAGGCAAACCATTGGTGGTGAAGAACAAATTACATGTTTGGAACCAAAAAAGGAAGGGGAGAGGATATAATAGGCAACTAGTAACAAAATGGAACATCAATGATTACTCCTAGCAATTTGAAACAAATAATCCATGAACTACTAAAATCAAATGTAATGTGTTCTCATTTAATTATTTATTTTGGGATGTACTCGGTGCCCAAAGATTTCAGAATAAAGAAACAACTTGATCAAAACCACATGATGGTGATGAATATACTAACAATATTATGCCAACCTCAGTTTTTTTCTTTCTGTAAACCTCAAAAACAAATTTACAGTTAAATTAGCCCTCATTTTCCTAATGTAACCTTTGCTTTACATCTTTGTACATAATCTCTTTTTCAAAATTATTAGTACTATATATTGATCTTTATAGTAGCAACCCAAATATGTTGGATGGTTATGAATTGGATCATGTAACATATATTATGAAGATGTTTAAATTTCATAGACTATAGGAAAGGAAAGTAAAGCAAAGGCCTTTTTAAGGTTCAAGATGTTATATGCCCTGCCTAGATCTATAGGGTAGCTTATAGCATATGAGACCATATCATATATATAATATGCAAGGGATACCTAAGTGGACTTCAAATACAATACCTACACACCAAGTATACCACTCCAAAGCAAGGACCACCCTCTGAGCTATCCAAATATTGTTAATATGGAAAGTTTCTTTTATACGTAATTATGCTTTAATTATGTATATCATATTGTCTTGAACCAATAAATGGGATGAGCTCATGTGTTAAATCATCAGGGCTTTCATATTTGAAACCACTTGAAATATTTTAAAATTTCAAACTTTGATGATCTTTTTCTTCTTAAACCTACCCAACTTTTAACACCTTGTAACTCTGGTGATGACCACATTAAAAGGTTAATAAAGAAGATTCATCAGATTAGGTGAAGGATGATCAAAACTAAAAGGATCCAGGAGAAACAACACATTTTTTCATAATATCCAAGGAATTTCAATATAGGGGCAAGGACTATGTATCCATACACACATTTTTTGATGACAACATTTCTATACAATATAGCCATATCCTTATTCATTTACTCATGTACCCTGATTTGAATGGTGTCTCCATCCACATATCAATACTTGTACCCCCACATCTCCTAATAACTATGCATTTCTATAATAAAGCTACTTGATGTTGTATCTAGACTCTTGGTAACTTTTTCTATGTCAACTAGATTAATTTTAATTTCATCTCTAGCTCATAAGAGGCTTGAGGATTATAGGTAATTGACCATGTTAAATTTTTTATGGAGATAATATAAGATAAGATAAATATATTAATGTCTAACAAATGACCACAAAGGTAGGTCAAAGGGACTATAGATTACAAAAGTGTGTCAAGAAAAAGTAGGAAACTAAAAAGGTCTCCAAAAATGAAAAAAATAATGTTAAAGGAAATAGTAAAAAATAGATCCAAGAGCAACAACGCTCAAACACAAATAAAAAAGCCAAAGAAATGAGTAACCCATGAAAATCCCTAAACATCATGAAAGCAAGAATGAACCTTGAGAAGGAAGAACTAGGAGGGAGTCCATTAGGAGTTCAAACCAACTCTCCTAGTATCCAAAGCTGGTGAGAAGAAGCTCTAGATAGAAGTATGACCCAAAGAAGAGAAGGAAGGATTATTTGATCTATCCTCTATTCCACTACCTAGAAGGAAAAGTCCTCTACAAAGATTTGGTGGATCTAGTCTATCTCCTAGTGCTAGGGCTAAAATGGATATGTTGATGATATCTCAGGGAACTGTGGATGGTCTCTCTAGGTTACACTGATTTGGAATGTGAAGATGAACTAATATCAATTTATCACTTAGTGCCTCTCCTCGAAGGTAGTAACATGAAGAAGGAAGTGATATGCTGAGTTGAATCTGGTCGAGTGGGACTCTGAATAAAATGATCACAAAGCTTAAGAGCTTCTTATATATATAAAGATAAACATCTCTGGTCCTCATATTTGAATAAGTCAGAAAGAGTCTATCCTAAATAGGCAATGAAATCTCCCCTTGATCTCATAATATATGGGACAATGAAAAATGAAGTGTTCCTCAGACTCAATCTCCTAGATGTTGCTTTACTGACAAGTCATGTCTACCTGATCTATCTGGTGATCTATCTTGATCCTAAGCCTATGAGATCCCACTCAAAATTGTCCTTGTGGGATGAGAAGAGAGTGGATCTAGTGGAAGTATGTATGTAGTGAATGGATGATAAGCTCATCCCTCAGCTCCAAAAAAGTATTCTACATAAAATGTCATCTTTGGGCGTATCCCCCTAGGAGGGTTTACCCAATTAGTCTGAATAAACTGCCTATAAATATCCTCCTTAATAATCCAGTTCAGATCCTCTCTAGTGGGCAGAAGATGAGTCGGTGCATCTAAAGAGTATCTAAATGGAGGAAAGTGGTCCATCCTAATTCCCATAGACTCTAATAGATAAAAAACCCCTGTATACCAACATCAAACACTGGTCAAGGGAGTCAAGAGGGAAAGAGTCTCTAAAGAATAGTAGGCTAAGTATGGATATTTGTCATGGCCACTCACTGAATCAACAAAGCTATGAATGTAATGTAAGAAACAAATTAGATAAAAAATAGTCCCCAATCATAATGGTCGGGCTCTAAACTTTGCAAGATAATGTGTTGTGGAATTGTCTACTTACATCTGATAATGTGATGGAGGAGAAGTGCTTGGACCCTCTCAACAACAACCCAATCACCCTCCAAAAAATAAGGCCCCCAAACTATAAATCTACATAGAACTATGGATTTGATAAGTGTATCCATGAGGGACATCAAATTGAGTGGAGAAAGATCAAAGTCAAAAGGATTCAGGAGCAACTACAAATTCATGTAATAGGGCTACATAGTATTGTCTCATAAACTCTTGGTAACTTTTGTAGAGTCAATTCAGTTGGCTTCAATTTCATCTCTAGTTCATGGCAAACAAATCAAATTTTGATTTCACTAGCAAGATAAGCCATATAGTTTCTATCCTAGCTCATTAGAGGCTTGAGGCTTAAAGGTAATTCAAGTCCCTCTTTACTTTCATATTTCTTTGGTTTTATATTGGTTTAGGTACCCCTTTCATGGGGAAGATTTTAACTTATAAAAACAATTCTATTTGATGGGTAGTCTACATTTGGTTGGTCTCACAAAAATTTAGATATATATGATGTGTATTTTCTAATACTATAATATTAGTCTATGTCATACAAAAATGCATCTGGGTATAGTGATATAACCCTACATGAGTGAACAAAAAGTTAGAGAATCTGATCCTAGAGGACAAGCATGTAAGGACTAATCATAGTCAATGACTTATATAAATAACATATTTAGTTGTTTTATGTAGTTTTGAATTAAGCGCATCTCTAGCCTATGACATGAATTTCTATTTTTTTAATTGAAAAACACCTCTTATTAATTATACATAAAATATACAACTAATTCTATCAAAAAATGGGTGGAATGGATCAACACCCCAAGAGAAGACTTCACATCAATCCTGAGGATTGAAGAAAGAGTTCTAAAAAAGCCTTAAATAACTAAAATTATAATATGAACTAGTATTTTTAAGTATATCAACTATGTACAAGTATAGTTCTCAAAGATGGGAGTTGAACTTTAATATTAATTTTGAGTATATAAAAAAAGAAATAGCTTCATGATTCATAACATAAAGCAGTTGCATGTATAAAGAATGAAATTTTCATGGTGTATTTTTATATTTTTACCAAACTATTTATTTCATTTTGCATTTATCAATTTTAATACATACACCTTTTTTGAATTTGGTAGGTATACAGTAATTTTTTTTTCTTTCTCAAACCTATGTGTAAAAGTAATAAATTTTCATTAATGTTTTTACCTCTCAATTTAGCTATGCTTCTCTAAAAATTCATTTGTATAGTTGTCAATATTCAAAACTATTGAAAGAAGGATCTTGGTTCTCCTTTGTGACATTTGACTGCCCTTGTGGTGGGTCCTTGTTTTGTGCACCCTCGGGTGTATTGACTTTTGTTAATGGTCCTCAAATATTTAAAAAAAACTATTGAAAGGAATTGAAATTTCATTCATTACAATAAATGGGTTAAAAATCTATATTGATATAAATAGAAATTCCTAAAAAATAGGATCTTAACATCATAAACACCCAAATACCAATTAATAAAATAACAAACCAAAATATTATGTGAGTTGTGTTATACAACAACTTCGCATGTATAATTTGACCATGGTGAATTAACGACCATATTTTATTCTAGCATTCCTACACTTAATTCAGCATGTTCTCAAGTGAACAAGAGAGAGATTCTCTGAATGCCTCAAATTTGTCTCCAACAAGTGACTTGGTGAAGACATGTGTGCATTGTTCTTCTATCAGGTAAAACTAGAGCTGGATGTTGTGTTATTGAACATGTTCACATTTGAAATGTAATTTTACCTAGATGTGCTTTGTGCATTCATGAAACACTAGATTATGAATAAGTTTAAGAACACCTTCATTGTCACAATACATGATGGAAGGTTGCTTCTATGGTACTCTCAATCCTTCAAGTATGCGGCACAACCATATCGCTTCATAAACAACTTATCCTATATATTGACATTTTAATTTTGTGGAAGACCAAGGGAAAAAGTTTTGTTTCTTGCTCCCCCATGATATAGGACCATATCCCAAAAATAACACATATCCAGAAGTGGATTTTCTATCAACAATATTACCTACATGATCTGAGTCCGAATATCCTATCAAGAAGAATTGATCATTCTTATATTTTAGGATAGAGTCCATTGCATCCTTTATATATCTCAATATATGCTTTGCTACTTTTCAATGAGACATCTCCATCTCTTGCATGAATCATGAGAGATAACTAACAACATAACTGATGTTTGGCCTAGTGTATGCCAAGTAAATTAGACTCTCAATCAATTGCCAATAGATATTTTTATTTACTTGTGGTGATGGATTTATACAAGACAATTGAAGCCTTGTCTCCATAGGTGTATTCATAGGTTTACAATCTATCATACAAAACTTTTCAAGCATTGTCTTGGCATATTTCATTTGGGACACAAACATGTGGTGCTCTTTTTTCCATACTTTTAGTCCAAGACAATCATGTAATAACCTAAGATCTGTCATGTCAAATGATCAGTCAATATTTTTCTTCATTGCATCAATCATCTTCATGGAACTAATAGTAATGACTAGATCATCGACATATACAAGAACAATCACAATCTCCCCCTCCCCCTTTTCTATTTGAGGTAGAGATTTAGATCATAAGGACTCCTATAAAATCCATGTTGAATGAGATGCTCATCAATTTTTATATACCAGGCTTTGGGAGCCTGTTTGAGATCATACAATTATTTGATGAGTCTACACACTTTTCCTTATGTGTCAAGTGTGACAAAACCTTCTGGTTGAGTCATGTAGACTTCTTCCTATAGATCTCCATTTAGAAAGGTACTTTTCACATCCATTTAGTGTAATCTCCATCCAAACTTTGCAGCCAGAGCAAATATCATTTTGATATCTTGATCTTAGCGATTAGAACAAAAGTCTCTTTATAATCAATGTGTTCCTTCTGAGCATACCATTTTTATACCATTCATGCCTTATGCTTGTCAATAATGTCATTTGATTTGTATTTTTTTTTGAAAAAAATCATTTACAACTAATTGGATTCTTCCCTGGTGGAAGATCTACAAGTTACCATGTGTTATGTTTCATCAATGATTGATATTTTGTATTCATGGCATCCTTCCAAGGTTTTGAATCTAGGGCTTCCTAAACCATAGTGAGATTAATTGATTCAAAAGCAATGATCATTAGGGATCATTAGGGCCAAATTGACATCTTATCAAGTCATGATATGAATCCTTGGTCTAGTGGTGGATGTGTCTAGGACTCCATCTAATTTAGCATCTTGTATCATATTCATATACCATTTAGGCACATTTTCAACTATTCTTGTGGGTGGTGGAATTGTAGTATCTAACTAATAATCATCATCATTATCCCCATGATCACTGTCACCATCAGTGCCTTCATCACCTTTTAAATTGTATATGGGTTTGATTTTTTAATCAGGGGAGTGTGTGGAAGAAAAATTGTATTTACCTTTCTCATTAAACTCAACATCCCTGCTTATTTATATTTTCCTTATTTTTGGATCCATAAGCCTATAATACATTGATTCTTCACTATAGCCTAAAAATATGTATGTCATGGATTTGTTATCTAGTTTATTTTGTTAAACATGGGATATACTGAGAGGGGGGGTGAATCAGTATATCATATATCTTATAAAACTTTTCCTTAATCAAATTCAACTTAACCATTCATTCAAGATATGCTATAAAATTGAAATAATAAACACCACACAACATAGAGAGAGACACCAAATATAACATGGAAACCCAATGTGGGAAAAACCACGGAAAATAATCTCAAGTATATGAATAAGCACCAACTCAAATAATATTCACAAACACCAACTTGCAGGAGCACCAACCCCTTTGCTGAGCACCAACATAGTAACTATTCATGAACACCAACCCATGAGAGCACCAACCCCTTTTCTGAGCACTAACACAGTAACAATTCATGAGCACCAACGCACAAGATCACCAACCCCTTTGCTGAGCACCAACACAACAACAATTCATGAGCACCAACCCACAGGAGCACCAACTCTTTTGCTGAGCACCAACACATCAACAATTTATGAGCACCAACCCACAAGAGCACTAACCCCTTTGCTGAGTACCAACACAACAATAATTCATGAGCACCAACCCCTTTGTATATACCACATAACTATCTCTCAATGTTTTTATCTCAACAAATGATAGTTCATTACGACATCTCTTTCCTCTCTCTCACCTTTGCTCTTCTAAGCTGGATATAACAAATACAAATCATATTCATCTCTCAAAAATGCTCTTCTAAGCTAGATATTACAATATCAAATCAAACTCTATCTCACACATTACAAATGGCTTCTCAAGCCTTTATTTATAGCTTTCCAAATGACCTTTGGCCTTCCCCCTTTGTGACCCTTCAATTCTCATGGAAAATGGCAGCAAACTTGTATGACCCTTTATATCCTTGCCTTTGAAAAGTCATGTGGTGACCCTTCATAAGAAAAAATGTCCTTCCCTCTTTTGTCCTTATCTTGGTGACTTTTCATATTCCTCAAAGTGTCCCTTCATGAGAAATTGCACCCTTCCTCTTTTGTCTTCACTTGGTGATTCTTAGAATTCCCCAAGATGACTCTTCGTGGAAAAATGCATCCCATTCTTCTTTTGTCTTTACCCCGTGACTCTTTGACTTCTCCATGGGCCCTTCTTTTGTCTTATATGAAACCAAAAATATATTCATTAATATTAAATAAATATTAATACACATTAGCCAAGATATAACTATTACAAACATCTTTAAATGAAATGGGGCCTTTATCACCGATAATGCTAGACCTTTGACATCAATAACAATATTTCCAACAATCTCCCCCTTTGTCATTGATGGCAACCTCAATCCTGAAACTGCCACATCTTGAATCCTACACATACTATCATCTGAAAACATATAGTAACTCCCTCTTACTTTAGCAACCTATACGTATTCCTTGTACCTATTTCTGCACCTATACCTATACATGTTATTCTCCCCCTTTGACATCAATGGCAAAAGGCCTACCTAGAGCTAACACTTAGCTCTCTCTCAACTGATGTTGAACCTCAGTGGTAGGAAGTAATAGAAATTACTCCCAACTCCTCTCACAAATCTTTGAATGTGTCTTTTGATCGTGCCTTTGAGAATATATCTGATAATACATATAAATTGTTCCCTGTCGCTTGAGCATTTGCAATCAACTCATTTGAATCTTTTCTTCTAATCTCACAACCTTCTACATGAAACTTTAATGTGTATCCTTGATCACATATTTGACTAACACTCAATAGATTATGCTTAAGACCTTTTACATATAAAACATTCTTAGTCTTGGTTCTACCATAATCCAAACTCAAAGTACCTTTTCTGGCTATCCTAGCAGTGGTTTTATCTCTAAATCTCATTGTGCCACCATTGATCTTATTTAGAGTTATGAAATTAATCTTATCTCCTGTCATATGCCTTGAACATCTGCTATCAACTAACCATGGCTGATCTTTATTTCTTACATGCAGAGGTGTCTAAACCATCATAGAATCTTTAAGTTGTTTCTTCTGCCATGAACATGTCTGAACCTTCTTCCTGATGAATGGAGCTTTGAAAATCTAATCCTTCTTCTTGATGAATGGATATTTTAAAATCTAATCCTTTTTGACTGACTCGAATACGCTTCTACAATACTGAGCTATGTGTCTGCAGTTGTTTCACTTGTAGCATACGATGGTCTCTTCATCAAAGCTTGATAGAGGAGCAAAAGAGTTATGGCTTTTGATTGAATCTACTTGACTTTTTTTCTCCTTATTTTTGAAAATGTTAGCTATTTTTCAACATTCTAATTTCTTGTGACCATATCCATTACAATAAAAACAATAGCCATAAAAATAAGACATGTATGTATATCTCTGACATGATTGCCTTTTGTAGCTTTGTTTCCTCCAGCCTTCTCTATTTGAAATGTCCTTTGTATTCTTCACTTCTCCCCTTTTTATTTCTTCTTTTGTAAGAGCTTTAGCATAGCTCTTTTTCTTTTCAAATCTGATACATATCTTATCTGAATTTGCCTTTTGACTTTTTAATAACTTATTCAACATGTTAGTGCTATTCTCAAATTTTGAATCATAACTACTTTATCATTGACTATTTTCTCAATATCTTCTTTTAAAGAGGCAATTTCAATAACATACCTTTCACATTCTTTTCTTGCTATTTTCAACTATGCTGTTAGATATTCTTCATTCTTCTTGGCTTCTTCCAAGTGTGCTGTTAGATCATCAATAATTTCCTTTGACTCCTTTTCATTTTTCTCGATCCAATGCATCAATCTTCGATTCTTCTTTTCAACAACTTCTAACTCTTCTAAGGCACAAATGAGTTTTCCTTCCATATTCACTTCAGCTTCCTCCTCTTCTTCCTCTTGATCATCTTCATGTATGGCCATGAATAGAATCTCTTCTTCTGAATCGCTGACTCCACTATCTTTGGCTGAGCTAGGATCCTTAGAATACAGGCTCTTCTTCTCAAATCCCTTCTTGGATTTGCCTTTGAAATTATTCTTGTATGTAAACTTTTCTTCTTCTTCATCATTACCCTTATTTGGGCATGTAGCTAAAAACTGTCTAATCTTTCCACAATTAAAACATTTAAAATGTAATTTTTCTTGATATTTACTTGTTCCCCTTTTCAGCTTGCGAATGAAAAGTGTTCCATTGTCATCTTCATCATCACTGGAACTATCACTTGATTCTTGAATCTTAGCTTTCTTTTTCTTTGATGTCTTGAAAGCTACTTCTCTCTTTGAGGGTTTATCTTATTCTATTTGCATCTCATATGCTGTGAGAATACCATGAAGCTCATCCATATTTAGCTTGGCTAAATTATTCATCTCCTTGATTGCCGAAACCTTTGCATCATATCTCATTGGTAGAGATCTCAAAACCTTTTGTACCACCATTGACTCTTCCAATTTTTCTCCAAGACCTTGAATCTGATTTATTATTTGATCAACTCGCAAAAGATAACTTGCTATATCTTCTTCTTCTTTCATCTTCAAACTTTCAAACTATCTTCTAAAAGTCTGAAGCTTAGCTTGTTAAACCTTTCCATTACCTTTGTAAATATTCTCAAGTTTTACCCAAGTTTCATGAGCAGATTTACATTACATAACTTTAACAAATTTAGATTCACATAAACCACATAAAATAACATTTAAAGCTTTAGCATTACATTCACTTGCCTTATTTTTTGTTGGAGTAATTACAAGTGTCTGTGGCTCTTCATATTCCTCCACCACTGCTTGCCATATGTTGAGTCCAAGGGCCATCAAATGAATCTTCATTCTCATGCTCCAAAAATCATAATTCATCCCATCAAACAAAGGTGCCTTATTTGTAGAAAATCCTTCATGTGATCCAGCCATTGTACTTTCGTGATCTACCTTCAAGTTGTAATTTTTTTAAAAAGGAACCTGCTCTGATACCAATTGTTAAGCATGAGATATACTGAGAGGGGGGGTGAATCAATATATAATATATCTTATAAAACTTTCCCTTAATCAAATTCAACTTAACCATTCATTCAAGATATGCAATAAAATTGAAATAATAAACACCACACAAGATAGAGAGAGACACCAAATATAACGTGGAAACTCAATGTGGGAAAAACCATAGAGAACAATCTCAAGTATATGAATGAGCACCAACTCAAACAATATTCACAAGCACCAACTTGCAGGAACACCAACCCCTTTGCTGAGCACCAACACAACAACTATTCATGAGCACCAACCCATAGGAGTACCAACCCCTTTGTTGAGCACCAACACAACAACAATTCATGAGCACCAACCCATAGGAGCACCAAACCCTTTGCTGAGCACCAACATAGCAACAATTCATGAGCACCAACCCACAGGAGCACCAATCCCTTTGTTGAGCACCAACACAACAACAATTCATGAGCACTAACCCACAAGAGCACCAACCCCTTTGTGTATACCACACAACTATCTCTCAATGTTGATATCTTAATAAATGATAGTTCATTACAACATCTCTTTCCTCTCTCTCACCTTTTCTCTTCTAAGCTAGATATAATAAATACAAATCATATTCATCTCTCAAAAATGCTCTTCTAAGCTAGATATTACAATATCAAATCAAACTCTATCTCACACATTACAAATGTCTTCTCAAGCCTTTATTTATAGCTTTCCAAATGACCTTTGGCCTTCCCCCTTTGTGACCCTTCAATCCTCATGGAAAATGGTGCCAAACTTGTATGACCCTTCATATCCTTGCCTTTGAAAAGTCATGTGGTGACCCTTCATATCCTTGCCTTTGAAAATTCATGTGGTGACCCTTCATATCCTTGACTTTGAAAAGTCATGTGGTGACCCTTCATAAGCAAAAACATCCTTCCCTCTTTTATCTTTATCTTGGTGACTTTTCATATTCCTCAAAGTGTCCCTTCATGAGAAATTGTGTCCTTCCTCTTTCGTCTTCACTTGGTGACTCTTGGAATTCCCCAAGATGACTCTTCATGGGAAAATGCATCCCATTCTTCTTTTGTCTTTACCTCGTGACTCTTTGACTTCTCAATGGGCCCTTTTTTGTCTTATATGCAACCAAAAATATATTCATTAATATTAAATAAATATTAACACATATTAGCCAAGATATAACTATTACAAACATCATTAAATGCAATGGCGCCTTTATCACCAATAATGCTAGACCTTTGACATCAATGACAATATTTCCAACATATTTCTCTTCTTTCAAGAACATGCATGTATGTCATACATCCAAAAACATGAAGAAGAGCAATTGAGGGTTTATGCCATGTCCATGCTTTTTGTGGAGTCACCCCATCAAGAGCTATAGTAGGTGATATGTTTAACAAATAGACTATTGTCTGTATTGATTACACCCAAAATGTATGTGCCGAACCTAATTCCTCAATCATGCAATGCAACATTTCCATGATAGTGTGATTTCTCCTTCTTGAAACACCATTTTGTTGTGGAGTATAAGGTGGGGTCACTTGTCAACGAATATCATGTTCTTTCAAATAGGCTAAAAAATATTTACTAGTGTATTCCCACCTCGATCTAAGTGGAGACCTTTGATTTTAAAACCAATTTTTGATTCTACACAAGCTTTGAACTATTTGAAAATGATAAAGGCTTGGTCTTTTGTCATTAAATAGTATATCCACATTTTGTGTGAGTAGTCATCAACAAAGAGTAGAAAATACTGAAACCCATAATGACTAGTTCTCATGGATTTGTATAGATCAATATGCACATGATCTAATTTTATTGAAGCTCTAAATGTACTTTTGCCAAATGTTAGGAAAAAAATAAAATTACTCTATCTATTTTTTAGATCTTGCCTTAGGAAAGAAAGGAAAAAAACAAAATTCTTGTGTTGCTTGAAGCTTGCACATGTGAATAAGAAGAATGCGAGTGCAATGGTGCTCCTTTCTTTTATTCTCACTCTTCATTCGATCTATTTCCTGATCCATCTAGATCTGAAGATTTCCACATGAAATCCTATGCACCTTGTAATTGGAATATATCTCATTCCTCCTTTGTATGGATCTGATGCACTTCTCAGATCTATACAAAACTTAGCGCTCATATCTATAAACTTATCTAAGAAAGCCTTATGCAATGCAAATTGATGAATGTAATTTGAAGACAATTATGAGAGTAAGGGTGCAGGGGTTCCTAGTCGATTTTAGCTCTTGTTTTAATATTCTTCCTCCCTTGAGCTCTCAAGTTGAGAGATCCACTGCTCTAGTACCAAGTATTGAAATAAATTTAACTTTCATTCACTACAATAAAGGGGTTACAAAGTTATTATTATATAAATAGCAATTCCTAAGAAATAGGATCTTAACATTGTAAATACCCAACTACCAACTATTAACATAATAACCTAAAATACTATGTGAGTTGTGTTATACAATAACCTCACATGTACAATTTGACTATGATGAATTTAACCACCATATTTTAATCTAAAAAAAACATAATGTTTCCTGCCATTCTCAGTAACTAATAAAATTTGTATTTTTTTTGGTTGCAAGTAACCCTATTTGTAGTACACTCTACAAGATGTTTATATTACCTACTAGCGGGCATGGAGATATACATGCAGTAAATGCCAAGGAGATTATCTTCACTATATTTTGTGTCTTATTCAATATTGGCCTCACTGCTTACTTGATTGGAAATATGTCAAACCTTGTTGTAGAAAGAATAACTAGAACCATGCAATTTTTAAGATTTCCTATTTTCTTAAGAAGTTTATATATAAAAAATGCATGGATTATAGAATATGTGTGTTTTGGTATGTTTGATTTTAAGCTGGTTAGGTTTAGGTATCCAAAACTAACATTTGTTGAGTAGGATTTTAGATTAAAAAAATAAGGGTAACATCAAATTTTGTAGATAAGAATGATCTTCCACCAAATATTAAGGAGAAAATATTGTCATACATGTGTCTCAAATTTAAAGCAAAGGAGCTTCAACAGTAAAAGGTCATGAAATATCTTCCTAAGGCCATTAGAACTAGCATCTCAAGAAAGATTTTTATACAAACCATGGAAAATGTTTATCTTTTTAAAGAAGTCTCACTTGATTTCCTCTTGGATTTGGTAAGTAATGTATAATACCTTGAGCTCCAATGAAATTTTACAATTGATTGCTTACAAATAAAGAACCATGTAGTAATAGATGAATCTTAAAAAAAATATGATGAATAAAATAAATTTGGTAATTTACATTTCCATAAAGATTGATTATGGTTGGTATCATTTTCACATGGTAAAATTCCTTTTATAGTGTTGGTGAAAACTATGTTGATGATTTTGCTCTGAAAACATGGGCTACTCTTATTCTTGTTACTAGATGTGACTTAGTAAAATAATATTCACAACACATTGTTAATAGGATTGATTCTAATTGATGTGACCTGCTTTCACACCACCACATATTTTTAAAATTTACTACCACATTCTCTTATTGATGGGACCCACTTTTAGACTTGTAACCTTATTTCTACTAGGAATTTTGGTACAAATGTTCTAAATAAAAAACACCCTTTGTTTACACTTTCATGATATTTTCCATGTCTTAAAGGTAACCCCCATCTATGGTTGTTACACTAAAAGCTACCAGAAGATTTATATACCATTATTTTTTCACCTGCTTGTATTCTAGATTGAAAAAATCACCACTTAAGATTCTTCTTATTTGACCTAGACTATCATGGTCACTTGTAGCCTAGTTCATCATCATGGAAATTGTTGTTCCTTACCACTAGACCATGAACTTCTGGTCAACATTTTTGGGGGACAACATTATACATTATGAAGATAATCATAAACATGTTTTCTAACAGTGTTAAAAAAAATCATGCTCATTCAAATGACTGTAATACTTTTTTTTCATGTTTATAGTTTCCTCTAATAACCATTGGAAACCACCTGGGATATTTTGTTCTTGTAACATTGATTATAGACACTTTTCAATGTGTTTGAATAAGAAAAGTCTAGGGTGCTAGTTGTTGTCTGCTAGCTAGAAACAGATTGTGTGGGTTGATGTCTGCCATCAAAACTACTCTATGAAGAGGGAGATGAGCGAATTTCTCATTAATGTCAGGAGATGGGCATATTATTAAGGGATTCACTGGTAAAAATTACCTTTGTCTTGGCTCTTTGGAGAGCCACCAACCACTAAATAGACATACAAGTCATCAATGCCAACATCTACTTTCACCAACCCACTCCATTAATATTTTTATTTGGCTGATATTCAATGTGTTCCCAATTAAATCACATTAAAATTTCAAACAAAAGGAAAATAAATATGTCATATTTGAGTTGGGTCTCGTAACTTTATTTTTTATTCTACTTTTTCTGTAGTATAGTTGAACAATAACATTAATTCTACTACTCATCCATGGACTGAAGGTTATGGGGTCTCTTATGATGTACTTTTGGTAACCTAGGGATTTTAATCATTCAAATGGTAAACCTTGTTAGACATAGAATGTATAAAAACTTAGTTGTTCTTTTTCTGATTTGGATATCTGATAATATTTTAAATAATATTTCTTTTCATTCTATAAACAATTCTTATTTTTTCTATAAATTTGTTTAAAACTTTTTCTTTTTATTTTAAATTATGGCTTGAAATTGGAATATCGTTGCTAATATGTACCCATTCAATTACAACTAATTTCAAATTTGGACTTGGATTGGAAAGGTAAGAGAGATGAATGCTGAATTTTTACCTCCAAAAGAAGACATTATTCTACAGAATGAAACTCCCAATGGCATATATATACTTGTATCAGGTAAAGTGGTAAGTATGATCTGTTATCTTATTGTTTTTCTTTTTTGGTTCTCAACTATTGTTTCTAACATTAGTCAAATATTAACTTTCATATGTAAATATTATTAACAGTCCCATTAGAATTTGATTATCTATAAGCACATCTTACTACTATTGATTTAGTATGAAACTTGTCTTAACCACTCGATCTATTCTTGGTGATATTGTCTAATATATGTACCTTATTTTTTGAGTATGTAGATTTTGAGAAGAGCCATATTTATTCACATGGTTCTTTCTATTGACTACCCTGAAATAGAGATTTTGAGCATTCATCTAGAATCATACTATATATTTGTATGCAAAAATCATGGTGATAAAGCATTGTACAGTGTGAACAAGGATTGTAGTATATTTTATGCTAATTTGCAAGAAATGTTGATACATGAGAATGGAATGCAACATGTAAGTTATGCATTTGGTCCTCTTTTTTAGTGTATGTAGACTAGGAGATTTTCTGTGAATTTAAACATTATTAATATTATTCCATCATAACATCTAAATTTGTTGTTAAAATTATGATGAATATAGGCCATAGAAAGCTTAGGATCAAAGGGAGATGTGTTTGGGGAAGTCATGGTTGTATTTGATAAACCACATACTTTAACAATGTGAACAAGGAAGCTACGTCAAATTTTGAGGTTAAGTGGATATGTTTTACTAGATAAGATGTAAATGTGAAGAATCAAAGCTAAGATCATTCTCAACAAATTTTTTCAGGTAATTTCTACAAATTGTGGTTGAAAATATTAAGGCTTGTGCTATATTGATCTACATCATTGTAAAATTTCTAGAAATGATGTGTTTTACAAGCTTTACTTCTATAACAATAGTTATGTAAATCATAAATAGAACTATATTCTCTCATTTTAGTGAAGAGATTATATTATTTTGATGTTCATACAATAGTCACATGCCTCAACACTACAAAAATTCAACAAGTTGAAGAGTAAGTGTTGACTTGTGACTTGAACAAAATCTCAAAAAAAAAAAAAAAAACATGAAAGTATCATTTAGACATCAAAATAGGTCATAATCATCTAAATTTAGATAGAAAAAATTGTGAATTATATGATTGTAAATAATCCTTGAAATGAGATATGAAATGATGTAAGAGTTTATAGTTTGATGTTAGATAACTTCTAAAATTGTGCCTACAAAGTAATTTCTAAATTTTAATCAAAATTACCTAATAGTGAAATAGAATCTAGTTCCATAGTTCCAAAACTAAAATATGGAGTCTAAACCATGAATTTATGTGCAAGATTGAGAACTTGAACATCTTACCTCAAATAAACCTCCTAAGACTAAATGGAACACCTAAGCAATTGAGGCCATCATTTGAAAATATTGCATCCATGATATCCGCAACAAAGGCTTGTGTTATATTGATCTCATCCAATTTTATGGCTTCAATCTTCTTGCTTCAGTCAGGGTTAAATATTTTAGTCAACATGTTCATTATAAAACTCATCTTTTTTAGTTGTAGTCAATTTTATGTTTTTGGTAGTATAGAAACTAAAAAGTTAAAAGTTGATTTTTAGGTTCCATCCTAGTCAACACACCTCTAGAGGTATGAGACCCCTTAAGGAAACAAGGACAAATTTTCACATATTTTATATGGTATCCCTTAGGTTTTGACCTCTTGACTAGTCCAAGAATAAAACTAAAGGCTTAGTTTGTAGTTGTTACCCAAGGGAGCACATACCCAAGTTTTAACACCTTTGATAGGAATTTTGGCAAGGTGATATTTTAAACCATTTTTTTTTCTAAAGCATAAATTACATTGAATGAGAAACAACAAGGTTTTTAAAATGTGTCTAAAGAATGTATTTTTACCTTAACATTAATTTTTTTGAGAAACTAAAACAATGGGGTAGTTGAGTTGACAAACTAATTGACAAAACTTCTCCTCAACCTAAGTTTTGGTGAACCATTTATTTGATGATTGATCCAACCCACTTTGACAACTTTTTATATGTTGATGGCCTAGTTCCTTGTGGGTTTGATCTTTGTATACATGATCTGGTCATCCACTTTGACATGTATACTACAATCAAGATTCAATTCTCCTTTTTACACTTGTTTTGCTACATCTTGCAACTATCTAGTAAAGCTATAAAATATGGATAGACAAGATAAATGTTGACAAAGTGTAAAACAAGGTAGAATGGAGGGCTAATTTCTATGGTATTATTCCCTGAATCCCCACTTGCTTGGTGACTGTATGCATTCCATAGCCAAGACACATGATGATCTCATAAGAACCTATAAGTCTTTTTTCCTACAAACATAGCCTAACTCTACCACCAACCTTGTATTGGTGTGATTCTCAATGTTGATCGTGGTGTTGCTTGTAGTTGGTGTTAGTATTTTTCAAGACATAGTGACCTTCTAGTTGATTATTTTGAATTTGCTCAATTAGCTTCCCTGATTTGTTTGCTTCTTTCCAAGTTGAAGATGGTTCTATTATTGATGGCACAAGGTAAGCTAAGTCAATAGGTACCAAGGTCTGGAAGTCCAAACAAACATGAAAATAGATGTGTCTTGTCAAGTTATGCACAACTCTATTGGAACTACGATCATCAAAGACAAACTTTCATCCCATACATGTTAATATTTTAAATTGTGCATCCTCAAGAGCTGAAGTATCATTATGTTTACCACCACTATTTGGAGATGAGTGTAAACATATACATTTATTGACTTAATTATCTTTGTATCCATATGAACCAAAGGCTCTTCCACATATTACATAAAAACTTGGTATCTATGACTAAAACAATGGGTGTTGGCAAACCATCTTGTGTACCTAAACATATTGAAATAAAAGCAAAGTGTTAAGATATTTATCTTTAAAAATATTTAGAAAGAGTGCCATTATTGTGCATGTTGTGCAAGATCTAATATACATTGCAACATTTGTTTTGAGACGTTTCCAATAGAGTACTTTTTTTTATAGAATTTCTTAGGTTTTCTCTACACTAAAGTGTTCACCTACTTTACTTGAAGGCGTTTCTAAAGTTAAATTCTAATTCTCTTTGCTTGATGATACACAAAGGTGTCTAGGATGGTAAAGTATATCATTAGATAATCAGAAGTCAAGGACCAACTTTCTAGCCTTCAATGTGTAATATCTTAGCAAAGTCTGAATATTTTAATATAACTTTGATCATGTGTCTAACTCATGTCCACAAGAATTAAAAAATAATGAGAAGTGTTGTAAGTTGTAACTCAAGGGTGACTCAAAGTCAACAATTAAGTTGGCACTTTACCTAGTAACTTTACCTATAGTCAAGAGGCCCCTTGCTTGTAAAAAAGACTTAGACAAGGGCCTATTAATTGAACAATCTTACATATATTTTTAAAATTACATACATAGTAGAGTTTAATACACTATATAGAAATACAAATATCATTGAGTTTACTCTGAGTATGGTATATAGACACCTACATCTATATACATGTAGAATAATTATATATAGAGATGAGGGCTTGAGGAACCATAGGAACTATATCTGTATAATCAACAGGGCTCGCTAAACTACCTTTTCTCAAATATATATATATATATATATATATATATATATATATATATAAAGGTAAACCAACCCCTCTCACAAGAATTCCTCAATATGTTTGGACTAAGAAACTATACTCCTATCCTCATTACATTTGGACCAATCTATGATGAGGCAGGGAAGAAGGACCATACATAGAGAGGGGATCCTTCCCCTCCTACAACCCTAATATAGATAAAGGGATAAGGAGGCCCAAAATAAATATATAGGGTGGAGGATGTGGGGAGTACCCCATATATAAATAGGAGACTTAATATATAGTCAACCATGGTACACTATCTCTCTTGATATTAGATTTACTTCAATATGCCTCAATACAAAGTATTGAAAAGCATAGACCTCTCCATATAGCTAGTTATATAGCCAGGTTTGGATTTGGAGCCTGATTACTCTATGATTACCCACCTATTCCATTGGTTAGAGGTTAGTGCTACTTTGACCCTACCTATAGTTCAGTTAAACGCTCCTATGTGTTTAGTAGCCTAGCCTAGAGACCATAATTGTAGATTAGATTTATAATCATTTCCCCCTCAGTTGTCCCAATGAGTGGAGTAGACTAGAGATAGATGAATTTGACTAGTCCAAAGATCCATGTCAATATATCTCTTCCTCATAGTAGGTAGTAGGCTCACTAGGGGAAGGGATACTAAGGATAGAAACCATTTGAGGTAGAGGTAAAGGTCTATCCACTCAATCGACCTATACTTTGATAAGGGTAGGCCAAGAGACTTTGTACTTACCTATCTGGTAAGTAAGGTCAAGGTAACCTTATCTATAGTTTTATTACACCAAGGGACTTATATATTAGTGTCCCTACCCTATATTCCATTTGGTAATACCACCTAACCCATTACCTATGGTATGTTATGATATATTTACACTATAATTACAAAGGAGACTATCTTACTATACATACTTTGAGACCCTGAGTCAAGAGAGAGAAAATAACTTGAGCCTCTACTCCCACCTATCAATACCAAGAAATATATCCTTTTCCCCCTCTTCCCCTCTCCCCTACATTATCTTCTTTATAATTCATTGATGGTGGTTATATAGTATGTGTCAGTAGATGGGCAGCTATATAGAGATATAGTCAACAATCCTTTGTAGCATACTAGTCAATAGAGAATAGCTAGTAGGTAAGTATATATCTATAGATGGTGAGTTATCCTAGCATAAACACTCTATTATCAATAGACTATATCTGATAGGTGGGCAGCCCTAAAACCTATAGTCAGAGAGCATTTCCAATGTAGAATAGACTCCCTATTGGAAATAGGTTAAAATTGCTAGGCAAGGAGATATATCTATATATGGAGAGTTCTCTAGGCATAGATGTTGTTCCAACACTATAATAGTTTAGTAATAGTAATAGTCTAGATAGTTATACCCAACTACATAGCTAATATGTAATAACTCCCCTATCGACCCATTATAATTATAGTAGATGGGGACAATTGATTGTGAGCCACCCCAAGTGCATATTTGTACTCTCTAGTTCTCTTGACCATAAGTGATAGTTTTATATATAGTATATAGATTTCCTTGCCCAAATAGATATATATGAGGTCATGGCCCCACTAATCCAAGAAAATTAACTATATGTAGTAGTTATTTATAATAAGGTGCATTGATGTAATCTAACAACACCCCCACCTCCACCACCCCCCAAGGTGAGAGAGTGTGGACATAAATAGAAAGGAGTCATGCAATACTTAGATAGTCACAACATGCCACCACTCATATTACAGTGGGTAGGGGCATTGGTACAATTGATTTTTCAACCTCACCAACAAACAACCTACACGAATATATGAATTATCTTAGCTAGTTCTTTTAGACTGCCTTCTAACTATAGATAGGCCATTATATTATATAGTAAGACCCTATAGATATTAACTAGAGGAAGAGAGGCGTATTTGAAGAGCCTCATTTCCTCCTTAATGACTTTGAACCTAAGGGTAGTGACTTACATATATATAAGGTAAGTAAACCTACCTATCTAATAGAAATGATTGAGTCAACGACCGAAGGCATCCCATCCATTGTGATCTATATCATGAGATGAGATGGTGGAATCAATCAATAAAATAATAGTGTTTAGTGTTTTCCATCCATATCAAAAGGATTTATGTCCCCCAATCTTGCCTCTTTATAACTCTATCTTTGTACATAATGGTGTCTTTGGGCAAAACACATCTATCTCAACTAGCACTAGGACTAGTGATTGGGTAAGGAAAGTGGAAAGGGGAGATGCAAGCAGCTATGTGGGTGTTAGGCAATCATAGTTTCTAGTTACAATAGATGGAGGGAGACTAGACTATAGATGTAGTGTAGATCTGCACTTCATTTTGTTTAAGATATATTGAATGGATAGGGCACTTAGTTTTTCTAGAGATATATAGAATAGACAAAGCATTCCATTTTGTTAGAGATATATAGATAGTTAGGGCACTCCATCTCATTATCCACTTCATTTCATCTATCAAAATGAGAAGGGACTATCAAAAAAGTTGAAATACACTCCCTACATCCATCTAATTAGCCAATATCCACTATATCTAATATATATGCTCTTGTCTTATCGACTGAATGGATATAGAGTAAAGTTTTTGTCTAGTGAATAGTGAAGGCAGTGGAGTGATCTATAAAGATAGAAGGTAGGTAGAATTTGACTGATATACTATCTATGGGGCATAGATAGGTGTGCCTAGTTATAAAATTGAAATGAGTGGGAGCATATGTTCATTGATTGAAGAGGTATTATATGAGTAAGTAGTTTGTTTGTCTGGCTGAAGAACTAAGCAAATTGTTTCCCTGACCAAAAATTAAATATGTGGGTGAGAGTTGTGTTACCCTAAATAAGAATATATATTATTTTATTCATTGAGCATATAACTCAGTCATTATCTCCTTTTTAATGATTCAATATGTTCTAAATTTCATTTTGATAATTCAATATGCTCGATAGATCTGGGGATTCAATATGTTTCAAAGCTCATATTGGTAATTCAAAATGTTTCATAGCTCACTCTAGTAATTCAAGATGTTCCATATATTTGGTAATTCAACCTTTGATCTATTCCCCAATGATTTGATCTTTGATCTATTCTTTGGGAGAGTCAAGACAAGTGCTAAGGGGTACCATTTATTCTTTCCACCGACTCAACCCAACACTCTATTTCCTCTTGTATCAAGTCTATATATTCTTGAGTAAATGCCCTACAGTGTGATCCTTGGGAGCATCTTGATAGGTTGCAATTCCCTAAAAATATTTCTACAAAATGATTGGCTCAAGCATAATACTGAAATACTGAGACCACGATATTTACAATGGGGATATTCTTATGATTATGGAAATCAAGGCCAATTGTACAAGACATAAAGCATTCTTGTCTAAAGAGGCTTTGGACCCATTAGCCCCAATTTTAATCATCCAAAAAAAAGTAGAGGATTAGATCAAAGTGATTGTTTACCTCATCATAATAATGTCTACATCCATGAAAGATCTGTACTACCATCCCTAAATGATGGAACAATTATGTTCCTCCTATAAGAAGACTAAGGCCAAAGATGAGCATATTTCTTCTCCCAATATTTTTGGGTATTTGTGGGGGTAGGTGAGTTCATGCACAAGCCATTGTATGATCAAGTTTAGTTTGCCATATTTTCATGATAGTAATGTGAACACAATTGTTGTTCTCTAAACATATAGTCAAGATAGATTTGGAGCCTTTTGATTAGAGTGAGAAAATAGGGTGATTGGTCATATTATTGGATATTTGAAAAAATGGCATGTACATTCTGGTAATTGGTGATGCAGAGATGAGAAAGTTTAGAATCTTCAATTACATGGTGTTAGGAAATTTTAATTCATAATTAAGCAACAAACTTTGCTCCTTTGAATTGGCCCATGAGTGTGTCATTGAAGACTAATGAGTGGTTATCTACCTTTAGCACATATTGAACAATCAAGAACCACAATTTATGGAATCTAGCATGGCACTATTTTCCATCCAATTCAGAAAATAAATGTGGTGTAAAATGATGTGCTTAGAGGCACTTGAGAACTGAATGACTGCATAGAAGTGGTATCCCCCTAATCCATTTAGGTCATGAGCTTCTTCCACAATAACAACATGTTGGCAATTAAATAAGAGATGCACCCTAGAGAGGATAATGTCATTGATGACAAGACTACATCGGTATTACTCCATGAGTGAAGGTTAGAAGCATATATTGGCATAAACTAGAGATGTGATATGCATCCTAACTTTAACTCTCAGTGGTCACAAGTGTGTTATATTTTCAAGTTTCTTCTCACCAAAAGCTTTTTTTTAAATTAATGTACTTGGGTAATGGATAGGGTAGCTTAATAGAATGTTATCCATTTCAAAAGACAACATGATATGTCAAGTGTAATGATATACTATTTTTTATATACATGATAGGAGTGTGTCAACAAATAATTTTGTTGTATATGTGATATGAGGCTATCAACAAAGCATTACCATTACATACATGGTATTTTGACTATGGATGTGATATAAGAGTCTTGTGATATATGTGTTACTTGGGGTGAGATGGATTGGGTGGGTTCCCTCTATATAAGGAGATGAGATTGAGGAGGGTGACTCTTGATTGGAGGTGGCTAGTTTGGTTGGGGATCCTATCCATTGTGGGTGGTTGGCTCAATAGGGAGGGAAGGCTAGCTACCCACTAACTTGATTTTGTCTATGAAGGGTGACTACCTTTATTTTATGGAGAGATGATTGAAGCTTCATTTACTTTGATAAGGGGCACTTATTGTTCTTGTATCCATGGTGGTTGAATGTCTAGAAGGGAGGGTAACAATGTTGGATTGGGGGTACTAGAGGGTGAGGATGTTGGATTGGGGGTACTAATAAAATGAGATGGGTTATGACTTTAATAGAGATCATGGGGTGTTTTTGTTTCCTTCGATCGATGGGGTATATTCCTTGGTGAATGGGGGGATTTCCCCATGCATAGAGGTAGGATGGGTGTGGTAGATCAATGGTGACCAGATCCAACAATTGGTCTCATTGTAGGGGGTTTGGATCCCCTATATAGTAAATATCGATCGATTAGTCTATATGGAGGGAAGATTAGGCCATCAAGTGAAGGGGTTTGACCAC
>JARHVA010000498.1:3765000-3767500 GCA_037957365.1 Torreya grandis | reverse complement strand
CTCATAAGGACACCAATGCAATATTTATTACACTTCCATGGTATCTACATACAAGGAATTCCTTCAAGTTGTTTCAAGATGGTTCTCTTTTTGTAAATTAGAAAACCCTGATTTTGGGTTGGGGGAAGCTTGTTATGGCACATGGGATACCCTAAGAAGTTTTCATATGCTTACCAATGTAGTGTACACTCCATGACCAAATTCTAAATGGAATATTCATAAGTGGTAATGGTATTACACATTTCATTGATGATCTTTTTGGCACCTTGAGCTCACCTAGCTCAACTTGTGCATGCATATTGACATCACTTGAAGATATATGCATGAAGAACTCATTTAATTTAAACTTGGTAGTGAATGAGTTGAAATTTCTAAGAAATTACAAAGATGAACATCACAACTACATCCCTCATAGTATCAAGTGTAATTTGGTTGATGAGATGTTTTTCTCCTTGTTAAGGAGACAATTGATCATATCTTCAATTTGGGGGTTTATAACCCTTGGAAGACATACTTTGGAGAGTTTGAAGCATGAAATGAAGAGTAATGACATCTATTTTGATTTGCATAGGGCAACCTACACTTGGGGTAGTGAGTTGTTTTTAGGATAATATAATTGAAGGGCTAATTAGGATGATGCTAAGACTTGGTGGCTTCTTAGCAATAACATATAAATTTATGGAAACTTCATGTGGGGGCATGAGAGGCATATATAAGGTTTTTATAACATTTAAAATGCTTTGGGGCATCCCTAAATTTACAAGAGCAATAATATTGGGATTCAGATTGAGGTTTCCTTCCCTTGGAAAATAACTACAAGCAGACATTACATAATAAGGAGTATCAGGACACCCCCATGGATAGTGAAATTACTTGAGGATAAGTAATTTTCAGCAAGGAGGATTTTCACGTCCCCATTTTTCACCTAAGCATAAACATTACCTTTAGCTTGGTTCTTTTGGTGTTTTCCATAAGCTAAGGGAAGAAAGGGAAAAGTGGAAACATTGGTTATAATTTTAAGTTATAAAAGATACCTTTTATATATATATATATATATATATATTATAGCTTAAAAAGTAACTTGTGAGTAAGGGTTAGCTTAACCCTTAATGAATAAAAGGAAAAAATATATTTTAAAACCACCTTAACCCTCCCTCAAAGTGGAGGGCCCCTTTTTAGACTAATATTTATGGATAATATAATATTAAAAGTGGTATGATGATCATTGAAAAGGTTACCATGATATTTGATCAAAAATAGGTTTTGCAGTGTAGCTTCCTACTTGGGGTTTGAGGGGGATTAAAACCTTCTTTGTCTAATTATTTAGAGAATTAAAATCCTTTAAATTCTTTCTAGTCCTATTCAAGGATTGGAGTTGATTCAATTATGATTTGTTGTTGATTTCCATTTGTCGAAGCTGATTTTGCTAATTGGAAAAGGTAGGAATTACATTCATAGGGAAGTGATTTAGTTTTTTATTTATATCTTACTTTTGGGCCACTTAAACTTAATATAAAATTATTAATTTGGTCTCATATATTTGTAAATATTTTTATCTCTGTTTTCAGCCATCAAATGTATTCATATGTGGAATATATTGGGAAATATTAAATTTTCTTGTTTCCACGGTATTTTTTGAAAAATTAAATATATAAATTAATATTTTTCTAATATGTTTGGATAAGAGGGTTTAAAAAATAAATATTTATTTTCAATTAAAATTTCATATTTTTTGGATAAGTTTCAAGGCATAAATCACCAACTTACCCTAGTCACTAGGGTTTGGCAAACCTAGTCTAATTGTTGATTTTAATTGGTTGAATTTATTCAAGTTTTCCATTGGGGTTTGTTGAAAATTCATGTGTTGATTATTTTACCCCAAAATGTATATTTCATAGTTGGCTTAAGGGGATTCTCATTGAGCTTGGAATCTAGTTATAATGATCAATAATCACCTTATGTGACAACCAAAACATAATCCAGATCTATAGGATCCCAATTCTCCATCAATAGACCAAGCATATCAATATTAACATGCATTTAATTTAAGATCTCATTTATGAGTAAGTCATTGATCTCCACTACATACAAATAACTGAGCAAATTATTGATATATTCACTAAATTTTTCACTGAGAGTAAGTATCTCTTTTTGTGGGCTCTTCTTGGGTTTCAACTAGATACATTTTCTTCCTCCTCTGGGGGATCATCTGTATGTATTTGGGTACCTCATCGGGCCTTTGTGTCAAGACCTAGCTCTTCTACCCACCTAAGCTATGCTTAAGAGAGGTGTTAGTGGAGGATTTTTTCCACTATGTGGTTTTACCTACATGGTCTAATTAGCTTACTTAGGTTAATAAAATGTCATTAAAGGAAATGTTCTTTGAGTCATTTTATAATTATGAATTGAATTAATTACCTTTTTAGGTGACTTAATTCCTCACTATATAATATATCTTCCTATGCACTTTTTGGTTTATGCTCATTAATGCAATTTTTTG